>JAVCKV010486097.1:0-11779 GCA_032274145.1 Herpochondria borealis | reverse complement strand
ACTAATTTGGAGATTTATATGGAATAGCGGGACCCCGACCGGGATGATGAGGCCGCGTATGCAATGGTGACGGGCCTATCCTTTCTTACAAATTTATAGCAAAAGTCCTGTAGGAAGGTACCACAGACATTCTTAGATATATTCAGTTACGTCTTCTTAAACTGGATGTTTAACAGGTTTAAGGTGAATCCAACGCATCAGCGCACATTGAAAATGGCTTACTTTACCTGCCGGCCATATGTATCACCCGGCCCGCGTTCCCTGCCGGGGTCTGATACTATAACATCCGTCACGGTGAACAGCAGATATATTAAAAAGGGGAAAACGTTAAGGAAAACGATGAGTGTGCAGCCCGCGAAAAAGTACGGCGGTGCATGTACCAAGGCGGTACCACGGAATGAAGGCGCCATAAACCGCGCTGTGAAGCTCCTCAGGAAAGGGCCACAGGATATGTCTAATGAAGACTACCCGGCCGGGGATGGGGATAATCCTGAGTCCAAGACCAAATCGAAAGAAGTCGAAATTTTCCACACGCACGTCCGGGACGAGGATCGGATTGGTGCTTTTCCATCGATAGAGCATGAATAATTCGCCGCATGTTCTGCTCAACTTCGTGAGTTTCATTCACCTGCAGACGCCCGAAAAAGCCTGTCATCCTCAGAATTCTAAGTTCTTGATGATACAATCGATGTCGTTGAACGTTTTGATAGCTTTGTACATGCGGAAGATATGCATACATTTTCATCGCCAGATCGTCTCGTTGGAGATGATTATATCTACGATTTTCAAGCTCATTCGGATAAGGACGCTTTTTCCGCGGATGTATACTCCAACCGTCTCTTTCGCAATGACCATAGATATCAGACATTTTTCCTGAGGAACACATTAGAGGAAACAGAGATGTTATTTGGCCAGCACACAGTGGTAAAACGCTATTTATCAGACTAAATGACAGAAAATTATGGAAAAAGTTTAAAAAACCATCTGTTACGTTGCTGGTGAATAGAATAGGACGAGCTTTGACTTTGGAGTGCATGCTATCATCGATCGACTTCGCTGGCCGGTGAAATGTAACGGAAGAACAGTGCAACTTCTTCAGGCAAGCGCTACAAACAGCGAACGTCCACATAAAACTGTTCCCATACAAGACTATTCGATCAAGGCATTGACAGGATCTCGTCTCAACCTGTTTTCCAACAAGCTCGATCCGTCATTTGATAGAAATTTTCTGGCGGTGTCCTGCTAGCTCGAATATTAACCCTGCCAATGGCGGACATGAAGACGTTAGGAACTGCGTTCGTATCTTACTTCCATCTGACTGGTAAAATAAATACATCTTAACGTATCCTTTCTACTTTGATCTATTTGGAGAATTTGAATCGACCCGGCCTGATCCCTTTTCACTTTAAGCTAGCCCAATCGTGACCTACAGAAGGTTGGCTATTGGATCAGACCTCTTCGTGTGGGCCGAGTACGAAGATGCCGTATGTCCATGCGGGTATGGAGGCACCGTGGAATTTTCTTTTCATACGCCTCTGGCCAGAAGTTCGGATGAAATCGTCCCTGGTTACTGCTTAAATAAAAGTCGCGGTACCGCGGTCAGTATCCTCCTTTTCATTCGCTTCTGTTTAACGAAGGAATAATCCCGGGAGGAAGTAAATATCAAAAGAGTGGCGTTTGCGACCTTGCTTCGGTCAATGAATCAGTGTTCCCGTGCCCATTATACCACCCTCTTCGTTCTCAGCTGCCACGCGTTTCACGTCTGTCGGCCACCACTTTTTCGTGTCTGAGTCAGATGAGAAGCACCCTTCTATGAAGCACTGCAATGCAGGAAGAGACATGATGGCAGAAGATGAATTATGTGCTGACGTGTTTGCAGAATGTGGCAAAAATGACGATGTAAGGTGCAGCGTGAAGTCTCATTTACGAATAGAGATCTTCAATTTTCAGGGAGGTGCGGGAAGAGATGTACTTTTGGCAGTTCTGCCAGTTTTGCTTACGAATGGCAGGATATAACACATTTCCCGTAGTTGCGGTTGTGATTACATCCAGGCTGATTGGAAGGGCAGAGATTTGATGCTTTCAAAAATGAACATGAAGTTTAACCTGGGGAAGAGTCGAGTTTTTTGGTGTTAACGTGGGTCGATGGGAATAGGCAATCGTTGGGATATGGCGATAATGGACCAAAACGATCGCCGAGGTGAAGAGCAATTCGATTCCCTCATATCTTCATGTCACACCACTCACAGGCTGAGTGGAAAAGGGTATATAATTTTTTTTAATGTTGTGTTTCCCAATTTTTATGAAATACCTTACCTGCCTTTCTCAAGCTATGTGCCTAAATGTAACACAAAATTCCCTTGTATCAGGGAAGGATATGTTATGCACATGTAAGGCATCAAAGAGATACTTCATAGCAAAGGTGATTCAGACCTGGTATATATTCTTACAGTGTTCATTGCGCGCTCAGGGCATCAAATTTATTCTATCTCTATTAAAATAATATTAAAAGTTCAGTACGTCATGGAGGCCCGCAAATCTTCGGACACTGATAATTTTCGGGAACAACTGAGATGTTACTAAAGCGAGAAAAGGTCCTAGTGCTGATAATGGTTGTTTTGCGGTTCACGGACCGGCAAAGAGGAAATCTTCGCGTCAACCTTTCCGTGAACAACCTTTTTCCAACGATCGTCGGCTGGTTAAAAGTTATGAAGAGTACGGCAGAGATGTGTTCTACAATTCCGTAATAGGACTTTTATCGAGGCATCATACGGACCGTGGACCAAGGGCGTCCAATACAGGTCGTGCATCGGAGAAAGGATACAATACTAGTTCTGTCCCACTGTCACCTGGAAAATATGCATCAAAAACTACTCCTTACACTGCACATCTTCGCACACCGAACAAGAAGAAGATCTCTCGAAATTCTGTCTTGGAGAAGACTAGCGAAGAAGAAGACGTGAAGCGTCAACCCGGAAATACACATATTCAGGCATAGAAACTCGACATAGACAAATATCTACGACGTCTAGAGCTGCCTTTTTACATACCGGTCATGAAGTGTGCCGCTTCCAACGTGCTGCTGAAGAAGATGAAGGAAAAGAGTCAGGGTTGGGACGTACTTCTTCGCGACTTTCCAGCGATTACTCGTAAAATCTTCTTCCTCCGTCGCCGAGAAGATAAGAAAGATTGGTGGAAAACAGATGAGGGAACTACAGCTTCGAAGCTGAGGAAGAGGATGATGCTCTGCTGTTTGATTTTCGCGTGGTAGAACTGTCTTTTGCCATTCTACTCTCATGGTGTTCACTAAAACACCGGGAATGATAAACCAACTCTACCTCCTTGGTTGACAGACAAAGTGAAGGAAAAATTATCATTCACTTGAGACACATTAACTATAAGGTAAATAAGCTGGAGGGTATGGCCGACGGCAAGGAATATTTCAACAGTCGAAAGAGAATTGCCCGGTCCGAAAAACCAAAAAGGCTTTACGTCGTTTTCTTCACTGTGAACTATCTTTACAATCATCTGGCGAACATTTTCACCAGCGCAAGTAAAAAAGCTCGATAACACTTCTACCTTTCACTGGATTATCTGTTCGTGGACTGGGAAAAGTTTAAAGAATTCCCAGTCCATAACTCCGATGCTTTCATGCATAGGGCCGCACCACTGGTTGAGTCTGTATTGCAGGGTATGAAGAAGGACGATGTTCCTACATGTTCTACTTAATCCGTTATTTCGAAAGATAAAGCGGAGTGTGAAGAGAGGAGGTACGGCGTGAAGAAGGAGGCTGAGCAGGGCTGTGCAGATGGTACTGTACAGGAGCAGGGAGATGGGGGTGAGGAAAATTGCGCGGAAGTAAAAGTAATTAGCAAGGACCGAGATAAATCCGATGATGAAAGTGAACAGTACAAAGGGGAAGGTATGAGAAATGCAGAAAAGTTCATATCCTTCATGGCTCAACAGAGTTACATACTTTTCTCATCAATCACGAAGTCATTATACGCAAACAGATAGCCACAACGAATTATAGACGAAGGAAAGGAAACTTTTCCTAGGGCGATCAATCTGGGAGATAATCTCCTCCACACGTTTCAATATGCCAGGGGATTCAGTGCGGAAGGTGATACATACGTACTCCTCGGTACTACTTTTGATTCTATTCCGATCCTGTAAACAATTGTCAGGGCACTATGTGTTCTGTTTTCAGCTGTAACAATGCATGATATTCCTGAAAAGATGATGAAAAGAACGGTTTCGATGTGTTTCGTGGTCCTGAGGGTGAAACTGACGGAGGTGTAGAACAGACGAAATTGAAATCCACAGATACGGATAGTACTGAGACTGAAAAGTAGGTGCGGATGAAGATGGGGTGGCTTCAAAGATCGCTATCGCAAAGGCTGTCATGAATGAAATTCATTTTGGTTGATTCAGTCACTGCGAAGGACCTTACGCACGCGATGTGTAACAGTGAGGAAGATTTATTTTTTGCTGAGCGGATTGGTGAAGACAATGATCTCAGTAAGATCTTCAACAGGTTCCGCAACAGCAATAAGACACGTAAGAATAACGCGACTATATCAGATGCTGTGGAATTAGTTAGTCGTGAGGAGACAGAGGCAAATTATTTAGAAATAAACGTGCAGTACTAGAAGGAAGGAAAGTTTAAGATGTGAAAGGTGTTTTGTAACACGGACAAGAAGTAGTCTGCTTAAAGAGAAAGTTGGTACTATTGAGTCATAGTAATTTCCGTTCTTTGGCCATGACCTCTGATAAATGCAGTTAGCTCCGTCTTTACTGAATATGTTAGACGCGTGTGTGCCCTTTCAAGTTTTTCCTGTAGCGGGTCACGCGGAAGCGAACAACGCCGCTTCGCAATTGTGTGCTGCGGTCGCAGCATGGTGGGAGTGTTAGCTGATTTAAAGCCAGTATCAGCGCTGCATAAACTAGACATCAACAGCTACTCGCGAGAAGAGATGTGGACATGATATTGAGAGAAATCCGGACTTAAGCTGGGGTTTATGATCTTGGTGGCAGCGAAACGAACGGGAGAGTGAATAGTGTGATGAACAGCGATTTAAGGAAATTCGATAGCAAGGGCGCGAGGGAGTTGTTCGCAAAACCGAGCGGGATGAGCAGGGAGAAAAGCCGATGAGGGAGAATTGGATAGAGCGTGGGTTATAAAAGGGGCGTTAATAGAGATTTATGCAAGGGCGCAAGAAGGTGTGGGATATGAAAGTGGTATGGGTCCGAAAGTGGCAGTGGCAGGAATACGGGATGGAGGGCAGACTATACCGCGATCAGGGACAGGAGCAGGGTATTTCACTGTGTAATTTCCCATAACAGGGAACACATACATGTTATGGGCAACGCCAGTGAGTAGAGGATTACCGCTACCCGCCTTTACAACGTACCAGATCAGAGTAATTTACTATAATTTCATCCTGAAAACAGAGAATTGAAAACTAATCGACTTCAAAAACCCCCGCTTCCAACATGCTAAGATGAAAATTGATGTACGTAAATTATCGAGGTATCTTATATCAATCCGCCCAGCACAGTACAGGTGAACCGACCCTCTTCATAAAGTTCTAATAGCAGTGCTAACTGTACTGTATGTGTAGTCAAAGTCCGGCGCAGATCGTGCGCCATATCATCGCACACCGTACAGGATGAACTTGAGACACGTGTTTGCAGCACAATTGAAAATTTGAAGGAAATGATTTTCTGAGTGCATGAGATACTACGTATCTTTTTTAAATCCATAACGCAAGTTCGATATCTTTCTAACTTTCCTTTTGAAATACAGTCATCCGACTCACCAACGCGGCCTCCGAAATCCATCTCATAACTGCTCTTATCGACTGCGACCAACAACGGGGGCGACTTGGTCCTTCGACGTCTAGTATTCCAGTCCAAAATTTTGTCAGCAAACGAATTTCTCGGGAGAAATTTCGAAGGCAAGGATCGCGTGTATCAAAATTCGCGATCTTCGAAGGGCGCCATCGAATTGCGGCCCTCTTTCGGAAGCATGCAAATGAGGCAAGTCGAAACGTGGCTTCCTCCGAAACACGAAAACTCTGCAAAAGGGATGCATCGACACGAGAGGCTTGGCCGGATGGTTATTGTGAGGATGGTGTGGAACATATACCTGAAGGCATTTATCTACAAGTTTGTGTGTCATCTATCGATTCAATCACTGTGGACAACCCGGAAAAAGAGAACCATGCTCCAATCACATCCAAAATGAAGAACATATTCATTCCTTGAAGAACTCTCGATTATCGTCAACCATCCCTGATGCACATTCATCCGAAAACCCCAACCACGATAAATAAAACGCCATAAAACCTCATGAACTCCCAACCCAACGGAATGCTGCTGTTGAAGTACAATCCATAAAACTACATGAACCGTCACTGAACACACGGGCGAACATTAGCATTTAACACACTAAATCCGATAGCCTGTGTGTCACGGACTTCAGCCCGAACCACGGAACGACTGATTACTTCCCAAAACGTTCGGAACGATGAAGAAGAAAATGAGTCCAACCCTGACGATTCAAGTACTCAGGATGATGAGCATTTGCGTGAGATGAGAATGTAGGTGCACATAAAAGAATCGTAGGCGGAAGTGAACTAGAGTTTGGTCTGGACGAAGTAAAACATGGGTTTTCCTTTGAGGACTCTGTTGATGTTGCCTATGTTCTCCATTATGCAGGCGACATTGATGACTACACAATCTCCGAGGAAGAGAAGCCCAGAACAGTGCCCACATCAGCCAAGGTGACTCGCTCCGTGTGTTAAAGAACACTTCTTCGTTGCGTGAATTGAGTCCTTTCCTGTCAAGCGCTACTTTAACTGCTTTGTCTCGAGGGAAGGGCGAAATTCACAGTAAAACAGTACGAGATTTTGGCCGCTGTCGTCTCTACATGTGATACTGAAATAAAGATGAGATGTATCCTTCTTTTTTTCTTTCTAGCCAGTCGCTTTGTAACTCTCGGGTCGAACAAGGAAAACATGGTCTCTTCAAATCATCATTACGTACCCACATGTCATGGTGCGCGGGCATATTTTCGTGACTGCATTGGCATTTCTCTTCCTTCCGCATGGGTGAAGCTTGATTTTTCTACGCTGCCGTTCTAAAAGAGCGTATTCAAACGGCGACATCCGACTTCGAAAATTTGTGTTGACATAGAGTTCTCAGCCATTGTGCGCGATCAGAAGAGGGATCTCATGAATGATCCAAATATAAAGGCAAGCTTCAAGCGTTTAATCGATACAACACCAGTTACTGATTGAGAATCCGTATGGTTCCCATGCAGTTGGCGCTCAGATATTTTCGCAAGGGGGATTCGTTGGTGGGATGCGCGGAAGGATGAACGACCGGAAGCCAGAGAAAATCCCTACTGAATCAAAGGAACAGTGTCCAGGAAGGTTGGTTTTGAATTCTCTGGAGTTTGGAATACAGGCTTTACTTCCAAGAAGACGGCGTATCTCCGAAGTGCATGTATTGAAACCGAGGAGTTTATACTAAGAAAAATATGTAACACAACCTCCACTGTCTCAGCTTCGCTCAATATGACAATAACAGGAAACGATTCATCAGTTCATGCAGGTACATACCGATTGAGACAGGCCGCTCTCATACTGTGCCGCACAATTGTGGATATTGAACTGTACGCCAGTGAAACAATCACCGTATTGGGACTGAAGAAACCAAACTCTACGTCGAAATATTTGTGTTTGTTCCATTGCCCACCGAAGTACGCAGTTTTAGGGAAGGCATCTGAACATCTATTGTGGGTGCTTCTCCAGTCCGGTAATGGCAACAGAACGCGAGCGCAGCCTGTGTTAAGTATCGAGGTTACGTCCATGAAGTTCTTCGAAAATGAATTGGAGAAGCTTTCTCAATAACAACACGATGATGAGACATGTAGAGATACAGGGATGCTTGAAAATGGAGAGAGGGATATAATCTACCGAGAATTTTTATATGCAGATGGATTCCAACATAACAAGACAACGAGACAGTCACGATACTTTGGGGGTATCTACATGTTGCCAGTCGGCTTGTCCGATTATGAACTAGTCTCATCACAAGCTGTCCGTTTGCTCACCTTCACTGCACACGGTCAATAAATGAACGACACCTTAAACCTCAGTATGAAAGAAGTTGAGAAGTGTGGTTCTGCATCCAAGCGGGCGGAACGTTCGAATCTTCTTCGACGTCATCGGAATCTGTAGGGATGTTTCTAAAGCTACTGCGTACTCTGATGTGCTTGGTCATACTTCTACATCTCTTTTTACTATGTGTACAATGCGGCGACGTAAGGGGTTCACTACAATGCAGACTAACTTCTCTGTTGAAATACATTCGAGGCAAATGAATTATACTCGATTTGACGTCCGTTGTGTTGCTATTAGCCAAAATACTGTCCCTAAACTACTTCGAGCGCTTGGGATTCGCCACAGAGAAAATGATGATCCGTATTTTCATCAAGCTATGCTACTTTTAAGATGGTGGAAGATTATGAGCCTACACGGAAGAGACATGAAGATGATTAACACATGCCGTTGGCATTTGATAATGCTTTCAGTATCCGGCAGTTCCGGATCACCTGGTTGCTAACAATTTTACGTACGTATTAACTGCATTTTTCACGTCGTTACCGTCAAATTCGGGCATCTCTCGAAGGGAGAATAGTGAGCGCCGCAAACGAGAATGGACTGAAAGTCAAAAAACACATTCTATTGTGAGAGAGAAGTAAGAAGGTTACAAAATTCCGCGGTATTGCTTCAAACTCAATGTCCTCACTCATGTCCATACTGCTCATGTCCGCATCGGTTTTATCAGATGTTTACAACACGACTAGGACGACAGTGCATCTACTTCCGGAGAAAATTATTATGTAAATGTTTCAAGTAAAATATATATGACATTGAAGGGTATCATAATAGTAAATGAATGAAACCTATTTTTTAACTCAGCAAAGGGAATTTGTGATATTGTTATCACGTTCTCCAATACTTGTAATTGATTTTTTTTGTTAGCGAATTATGGAATTTAAGATCGTTAATGCGATATTCTTGTAGCATATATTGATAGTCAAACAGAGTGGGGTGGAATTTATATTTTAGTACTGCATAATGAAATTTCCGTATCGAAAAATGCGATTATATAATATCGAATATGCATGTCAGCGCAGCATGAATAAGAATATACAAACCCATGTTTGGAATTAAAAATGAATGTACATTAATATGATTGTAGTGTATAAAATCCTTAAAAACGAAGTGTACTTTTAAATTGCTCTTTTCCACTCAACTCTACAAGATCATTATTTGGTGACCGACAAGCAATAATCTTATATCATAAAATAAAATGAGATGTTTCGGAAAATGAGATTCTGCAGTAAGAAGTACATTTATTTTTATTACAACGAAAATTCAGGGTTTTACTAACAGTATTCCCATTTGTAATGAAGGATGCTCCGTACTAGAAAAATATAATATTACTGTAAAGTACAACAAATATTATCGTTTACTATACGAAAATAATGCAACCCGTTGGAGGCATATTCCATTGTAGAATTAAGGAATCGTATTAATCCATACAAGAATTTTCTGTATTATTAAAAGGAATGAATTTCAATATTGGATATACTGGTATTCCATTAAAAGATCTATGGAATTCCCTTTCTTGGTGAATGAAAATTCCTTGAAACAGTTTTTGCAGCACCTGATCACAACCGCCAAATTATGAATGAGGCAACGGACGATATAATGGGCTGCTTTATGTATTGCACCGAAATTGGTAAAGTATCGGCGGCTGGAAAATATTTGTGGTGCGTGGTTCGGTAGATGAGGAAGAGGCTTGTTGGATACTCCGTGGCTGGGTCCCCGATTGCGATTATTCGACTGGGACGTCGCGTACGCCATTTTTCGTTTTCCATGTATGTGACAGTGCTTGCAGCCGCACCAGAAGGGGTAAGCACTTCAGGCACAGCAGTATCCTCCTGGAAGGCAATCCTATGATATTTTGGGCCGGGTGGACGGGTATCTACCCAATTTGGGGTGACACATAGTCAATTATTGTTCTCAAGTTCTAACTGCATGCGCGGCTATGTAATTATTTACAAAGCGGTTGAAATATCTCTCAGTCTTTCATATATAAACCTGACTTCTAATTTAAAGATCCACTAGGGAGAAATTATTCTTTAACACAGGTTTATAATAGTACTAAGACTACACATGCTCCAATAGTGCGCAGCAAGCCGTCCAATTTAAAAATTAATTCCCTTCTAAACGCACCTATTAATGGGACATGTCATGCAATATTAAATGCTGTGCTTTCCTAAATGTACCCATTATAGTACCATGCTCTACCATGCAATTTAAAATGCTTTGTCCTCGTAAAATAGCCTTTTCGGTGCCATGTTCTGCAATTTAAAGTTGCCTGGCCCGGTACACGTGCAAATTAATGTTCCATGTAATGAAATTTAAAATTCATTGTCCTCCTGAACTTTCCTATTAAGCTGACATGTTCCACTATGCTGAGTGAAATGGAGTCTTAATTTTAGCAGCATATAATGTATTTAGTTAGTAGTCCGCGCCCTATTAGTGCAATGTTTTTCGTAAATAAATCAACACTTTATTTTAATTACATGTATATCACGTATTCTCAAGACTGCATGCCTTATTCCATAGGCTTTCGTGTGTATTTAATACATTAATTTGTTACTTTTCCACCCGAAATACGTTTTTCTAATTAGAAATTACTGCTATGTATTTAAAACGTTCTGAAGTAAATTTAAGATGTCATATTATGATATTTCCTATTTTCCGTGTCTGATACGTCCATGTTACTGCGGTGCGTTCTTTTGTAAACGCTGAAGAATAAAATACTCGCCCGCACTTATGTGTCCCAAAAATGAAACTAGGGTGGCATGAACATTTAAACAACTAAACGATGGAAGAATCAGGAATTTTCGTGTTCTATCGGGTATATTAGCACAACATTTTATAATGATCGCAAAGTTTCAATACTAATTAAACACTAGAATAATACCTCAAATGACATGTGATTTTAACTTTTTTAACATGCACTGCATCTCCGAAGGGTTAATTCGCAAAGAGAGTGCAAGATCCACTGGTTGTAAAGTTTTTGTCAACATAGTTCCGGAAGTCTTACCACGGCAGTCTGCCGAGACAACTTATCGTCGGGCATCTCCACGCTGTTGTTAAAGGGGTGATAAGAGACCACTCGGGCGTCTATGCGCAGTACTTTGCAGTCACATGGGGACATAATCTCGTCTATGACGCCTAAATCGCAGTAAACCCCATGGAAGCCCGCTCCGTCGTAGCAGCTTTCAACCCTTCGGTGCAGTTGATGGGCACCATGTACCCACTGCGGGGGATATCCCCAGCCGTACTATTCAGCCGTTCAGTCGACTGCGCAAAACTTTCTGCCTCGTGATACCACCAGAGCAGTTCCGGGAAGCCTTGCAGGCAATAATGCGGGCCTTCAAAAAGATGGTTTGTCTCCTCATTAAAGAGCCAGTAAACAAAACATTAAACTTCCCTCGGCTGACCCTGGCATAAAGCCTGTTAATTACATGGAAGTTATACCGGGTGTCCCAAAAGCACCTGACACATTTGAAAAAATCATAAAAACATAATGCGTTGTAATTGGAACGATGTTTTTGCAAACTGCTTCGAAGAGTCTAAAGTTTTTTATATTACAATATGTTTTCAATATGTCCTCCATCTTGTCG
>JAVCKV010485986.1:0-11779 GCA_032274145.1 Herpochondria borealis | reverse complement strand
ACTACCTTGTTCGTGGATTGGAAGAGATCGAACCAGCCTACAGTGAATTCAACGGACAAATGTACGCTGGTCGCATCCCCTTTGACTCCTCTCCAGACCGCCAGGGCAAACTCATGTTTTGGTTGTTTCTTCCTGACGCTCCTACGTCTGAAGACTCGCTCGTCATGTGGCTCAATGGAGGTCCCGGTTGTTCCTCCTTTGGTGCCGGAGTGACGTTTGAGAATTCTCCAGTAATGGTCCCCCACCGACCCGCTGGCTACTGTTGCACTTCGCCGAATGCGAAAATGACGTTCAATCCATTCAGTTGGACCAATGTTGCCCCCATGTTGTATATTGAACAACCAGGTGGTGTCGGCTTTTCGGAAGGACCCGAACCACAAGTGGAAGATGATCTATCACGTGATATGCATTCGTTTCTAGAGAACTTCTTTGATATTTTCGACAACCTCCGAGCGAAGGACTTTTACGTCTTTGGAGAATCGTATGCTGGTATGTATGCTCCTTCGATTGCTCATAGAATTCATTTGGAAAACAAGAACAAGGACGACTACAAACGAATCAACCTTGTGGGTCTTGCACTGGGCAATGGTTGGATCGACGCCAAGACACAAGGTCCAGCCGTGATTGACTATGCCTGGTGGCATGGCATGATTGATGCGCCCACGAAAGATGCCTTGCACCAACAATTTGAGAAGTGCCTGGAAGGAAAACCGTCGTTTCCGCTCCATTCCTTTACCACCCCAGACGAGTGTGGCATGATGGAAGCTGTGCTGGCAAGTGCTGGGGCTGGTCTAATGACAGACCGCGCTCCCAATACGTATGATGTGACAACGTTTGATACCTATCCCATGATTGACTTTAATAATCCCAACACGACAGTCATGAAGTTCTTTAATGACGAACGAGTGCGTAAGGCACTCAATGCTCCTACTCTTGGCGGTAAAGAGTGGAGAGGATGCATTCCTGGTGCTGGACGACGTCGACGACGACTTGCTTTGCTGGACAATGATCGACCCCAATCCATAGCTCCCTACCTGGCGGAATTGATGGACGATGGACATGTTCGCGTCTTGATCTACAACGGTGACTCCGACTTGAGCTGCAATGTGGCTGGCAGTGAAATGGTGCTAAATAAAATGACGCAATGGAGTGCACACGACGAGTGGATGACGGCTCCCCGAGGGATGTGGCTAGACAGTGATGACAATGAAATGGCTGGTTGGGCCAAGGAGTACAATCGACTGTCCCTTGTCGCCGTTTACAACAGTGGGCATCTAGTGCCTTTCAATCAGCCAGCACGATCCCAACAGCTGTTCGAGAAATTCGTCTCTAATACAAGTTTCATCGATGTTGAGATTCCACGACTCTTTCTTCCCGAGGATGCTATAACCACCGATGATGTCAATCGTAGCAGCATCTGGATAGTTGGGCTAGTGGGATTGGTGGCTGGGATTGGAATCGGTTGGATGGCTGCACGCAACAACCGTCGCACGAGCTACGCACCAGTACAGTCTTCATAGATGGACATGGATACGGCAACTCCCGACGCCGAGAGCTGAAGGGTCGGATGACTGCCAACGAGTCCAATAAACGGAAGAAAGCAACGTCCACTAAAGTAGATCTCTGTGGTTGATGCTCTTGCTGAAAGTGCCCCTTTTGGTAAGCTAGTTCTTGAAGGGATGGCGGCAAGAACGAGGATCTCACCACCAAGTTTAGAGCTCCAAAATTAGGTAAGTTGATTATGGGGTCTGAATATTAGACGAAAACGACTTTGAACGACTATTCCCCACTCCTATTGATGTCGTCGCCCCAATAACCACGACATTGCCCTCTCTTATACGAGCTGACACCTACAGTAGAGACGCTATCTGATATTATTTATGCAGTCATTACTAGACCAGGTATTGAATCGTGAAGCAAAATATGCCCCTCTCTAACTAGGAGGGACATACGTGGCGTACATGTACGTCGTAATTAGCAAAGGCGACCAAAACGGCCATGACGTACTAACATGCAGATGTCTGAGTTATATATGGATACTAAAGATTGATTTTTGAATTGCCTTTCGGAGGAATTGCTGACGTGCATACAGAAGTGTGGATACTGCCCTTTGCTGACTAAACTACATTGTATGACGTGAATTGGAGGTGATAATGTCCCAATGTGGTCATCAGTAATGACTAACTTTATGTTTTGGTTTGGTGCAATATTAAATATCTTGACACTGCATGCAACACATAACTTTTATCTCACTTATCTCTGAGGAAGTAAACTGAACAGAACCCGTCGCTCTACTGTACGATAGTTACAGCACCACCCAACGAGCCCAGAATCCAGCCTGGCAGACAGAGTCAGCATCATGGGAAGTCACTCATCTAAGTACACGCCACCGTTCACTGACGAGATCATGAGGACGCTTGCAATTGTGCCAAAAGTGACGTCTGTTCCTTCCATCATCGGTAGCAGTTTCATCATTCAGGATGTACTCCGAAACAAGAAACGCCGGGGACAAGTCTATCACCGCTTAATGGTTGGTATGAGTACAATGGATTTGCTGTGGGCGATTCGCTGTTTCCTCAGTACGTGGCCTGTGCCCAAAGAATTTAATCCAGTCATTCCCTACGCTAGCGGAACCAATGCAACCTGCTCGTTTATTGGCTTTCTGGGTCATGCATCGGGGCTAGCGTCTGTTTTGTACACTGGGGCGCTCACCCTCTACTTTCTCTTGGTGGTCAAATACGGGCTGCCCGAAGATCGGATTCGAAGGTACTTTGAACCGTGGTTTCATGGAATTCCAAATGCCATTGGGTGGGGCTTGGGGATCGCTAGTATCCCCCTGGGACTGTACAAACCAATCCCTTGGACTTGCTATATTCAGAGTGTTCCGTATGCGTGCAAAAAGGCAGTCAAACTTGCCTCTGTCGATCCATCGACGTGTGAGCAACCAAATAGTGGTGCTGCTGGCGAGTATCGATGGGGTTTCTTCTTCGCCTGGATTTGGGCCATGTTCGTCTTCCTGTCAGGTGCCATGTTCATGATGTATTGGGGTCTCAAAAAGACTGAAACCAAAAGTTCAAAGCACTTGTTCACTTCTTCGCGGCAAGGCTGCACCTCGATGACCAGTTCCAATCCAGTCGTAAGAAGTGGAGCAGAAGACGTTGGGCGAGGCTCGACTACATCCAACTTTTCTTCGAGTGACCTAATGACGATGAACAGCCCCTATACTCGTAGGCCAAAGAAGAAAAACTCCAGAAAGTTTGCCACACAGGCGGCTCTCTACGTGACTTTCTTTATGATCACATGGATCTTTCCGACGATCCAAGGGTCTATCAATGCTTTTGCCAAGACGGGCTACTCGTATCTCGTGGTATTGACTACAATCTTCCCCCCGTTGCAAGGCTTTTTCAATACACTCATATACATCCGACCACGCTATTTGCGATCCTGTAAAGAGAACCCGGACAAAGCGATTGGACAGCGTTTGAAAGCAGCTCTAACAACCATTTCGTCAGGTTGTTGTCAAACAAAGGGGGAGAAGGGAGTGGAAGAATCGGTTGAGGTGGTGGTGGAGGGGCAATGAGCCCCTTAGTTGCCTCCAGGAAGTGATACAGCTCAAGGAAAGCTGCTGCAACAAACTTTGCCAAGCGGGCTGGTTGGGGACGTGGGGCACGTGTCGTATCTCCACCTCGCACAGAATCCGAGTCCGTGCTCCAGAAATCCACACACATCCCAGGCATGAACATTTGGATGGTCTTCATGGTAGAAGTAAGGTTCATCGTCATACAAATAAGGTCGTTCATTTGCTTGTCTCTTTTTGCTTGTCTCTTTTTGCATCTCGCTTGCTTTGTTGAAGTGCTCGGTAAATCGAGGAATCGAGCACCGCAAGGATACTCGTAAGAAGCACATTCGTCTTAAGATCAACAGTCTTTATTGTTTTTTTTTGGTTATTCAATGAAGTTCAACAGAATTCAGTTTTGTGTCAACACTGAGTGGCAACGAAATCACCGCGGAACAAATACAGAAATAGATGCGATAATAGCGATCTCGTCACAATCAGCACGAGGAACAGCTCGCGCTACATTACAGTGTAGCACAGTCCAGTATGATTGACAAGCGAGCTCGTTAGGACAATCTAGCACATTACCGCTTCTTCTTCTTCTTTTTGCTCCCGCTAATCAAGGAAGCCGGTGGAGGAGGCGGTGGTGGTGGAGCACCCAACTTGGACTGCAACGCTTTCAACTTGGCTTGTTGTTCAGCCTTCAATTTGGCCAGGTTGGCCTTTAATTGTGCGGCCCGGTCCCCCAACTGTTTGCTGTCGTCGTCGTTCTTTGCACCGTGTTTTGGTTTCTTGGCCAAGTGATTCAGTGGATCTGGCAGTCCCTGTCGCAAATGCTCTGGAATGACGACTGGTTTGAACGTGACAAATCCGCCTTCGGCAGGTGCATTGTCTTGGCATTCCAATTTTTCATATTTGGACAAAATATCACTGGCCTTTTGAAAGCCTCTCTTCTTGGGACGAAATGGTTCATCATCATAATCATCTGGCATGCCCTTGGAACTGGTAATGCCCAAGTCTCCTGATGTCCATCGTAACCCATCATCGTTGTCGTAATCATTGTCGTCGCCATGTGGTTTGTTCCATTGTCCATCCCACTGTTTGGTTTTCGCATAGTGACGACGAACGTTGGCAGCCGATTGCATAACGTCTTTGACAACACCCGACGAGGAAATGGCTTTGGACACCTTATTTGGATCTTGACAATAATCACAAGTCTTGCGACACAACTCCTTGGGATTGCTCGATTCACCAAAGTGATTCAACAGAAACTGTCTTCGACATGTGGCTTCCATACAATAGTTGCTCATTTGCTCCAATGCTTGCAACTTGTTGTTGTTGTTGTTGGAATCGCCATTCTTCTTTTTGGCAGCTGCCGCCGATTTCTTCAAAAGGAAGGCAAACTTGCTGGCATCATCTTTGGAATAGTACAGAATAGACGTTGCAGGCAATCCATCGCGACCTCCTCGACCTGACTCTTGATAAAATCCTTCGACTGTCTTTGCCATGTTCCAATGAATGACGTAGCGGACATGCGCTAAATCAATGCCCATCCCAAAGGCCACCGTCGCCACTGCGATTTGAATCTTTCCAGACGTCCAATCCTGCTGCATAGAACTGCGTTCGGCATCTTTTAATCCGGCATGGTAGGGAGCAGCTATAATATTCTTGCGGGAAATTTGTTTCGCCAAAAAGGCTGTATCCTCTCGCTTGTGAACATAAATAATGCCACTGCAGGGATCGTGCTGTTTATGTTGCGACTTGATGAACTCAATCAAGTCTCCCAGAGCTCCACCAGGTGTCAACACATCTAGCGAATCCTTGAATCGTACTTGATACTCAATATTGGGTCGATTGAACGTACTCAAATGACACGGTACGTCGTCCTCGTCCAAATCCAACGTTTCTCGAATGTCCCTCAACACTTTCTTGGTGGCTGTCGCCGTACACGCCATGATTGGGACGGTGGGAAACTCCTGTCGCAGCCACGAAAGCTTGCGATACGCCGATCGAAAGTCATGACCCCAGGTGGAGACACAATGGGCTTCATCAATGGCGAACATGGCCAGACCTTGCTTTTGATGCAGTTCTCGCAGCGTTCCTCGAAAACGATCGGTTAGAATCAATTCAGGAGTACAGTAGAGTAGAGTGATGGGTTTGAGCGCGCTCTTGTCGTTGCCCTTTCCGAATCTTCGTCCCAACAAGCGTTCCATGACGTTTGTATTGTTGCGTTGTCCACTGGCAGATGACACGAGTGCGGCGGATACTCCCTTTTCCACCAATGCCTGTACTTGATCCACCATGAGGGCAATCAGGGGCGAAATGACCAAGGTGACTCCTCCCAGTACGAGTGCTGGTAGTTGATAACAAAGAGACTTGCCTCCACCCGTGGCCATGACTATAATTTGACTCTTTCTGCGAAGGGCTGCTTCAACAGCGACAGGTTGCAGCTTTCGAAGCTCTTGTAACCCAAAGACGGACTTCAATTTTTCCTCGGAGCGGGCTTTCAGGGTCTTATAGGGGGCAGACGACACCATTCTCGACTTGTCGACAATGACTTGTTGTTGTTTTAGGGGTTTCTTTTGCAACGACGATGCTCCAGTCTTTGTGGCTGGTTTTTTCGAGGAGCGTTCCCGATGCTCTGTCTGTTGATTCGGTTGTTGCTGCACAGTATTTTCTGTCCCCTTCTTTTTCGTACGAGGAATCTTTGATGGTATTGATGCCACATCTCCAAATAACGTTCGTTGTTGTGGGTTGGTTTGCTTCTTCTTCTTTGGTACTGTCAGGTCGAGTGTATTGCTTCCTCCCCCTTTTCTGTTGGTCCCACATATGGAGCACGCTGTAGCTTCATCTGAACCATTGTCAAACGTACAAGCTTGACAGCTCCAAGTCATTCTAGATATATGCAAGACAACGTTATGTTACTGATGGGTGGTACAACTAGAGCGGCTGCGGCAATGGCTCTTTCCTGTCACTTACTTTCAAGCACGTCGTGAAATTGAAAATGGGCTCGCCTCTTCCATCTCGCAACAACGGCCAGATTTTGAATGTCGGAAGCAAGTTTTGGCGCTCAATATTTCGCTGCCAACCCAAATTCCAAATTCCGTCTACCATACATTTTACTGAACTTCTGTTCTGTGCGTCACAACGTCAGTGAGCTCGCACCACACGATCTCTCGCGTTCTTCGCCGTCACCCCTGTTACCATCAATTACTACTACTAGTTGACCATGAAGACGATTGTTGCTCTCCTCTTTGCTCTCTTGGCCCTTTCGGCCAATGCTTTTGCCCCTGCTGCCATCAAGGGTACGTACGTGAAGTCTTGTTGCTTCGGTGGTTGAAAAGAAAGTTGATGTGTTTTTGATGTTTGGCTTCTCTCGCAGCTGCCAGATAGAACGGTCCCGTACTACTTGATTGTTCACTCTTGTAACTCACCTTGTCAATCTCGTCCCTTTCTTGCTATCCACTATTTCTATTTTCGTCATTATAATATAATACTATCTATTACGATATCGACACAGCCCCGTCATCTTCGACTGCCTTGAGTGTGAATATCAAGGTGAATGTTGGTGATGGTGAACCCATTGAATCTGCCTTGCGTCGTTTCAAGCGTGAAGTCAACAAGAGTGGTCATTTGATGGAATTGCGTCATCGCAAGCATTTCGAGAACTCACAGGATAAAATCAAGCGCAAGAAGAAGGAAGCTGGTATGCGCCGAAAATTTGAACGCATGCAGAGAAAGCGTATGCAGAGAGTTTAAGAAAGAGCTTGACTTGGTTTGAGAGAGAGCAGAGATTAGTGCCTCTTTTTTGTGTATGATGTGAGATCTATATATCATGAATTCAAAACAATTATATTGGATGAAGGGTGTTTCTCAATCGGATTACGGGAAGATGCTTGCTTTGACAAGGGTAGTGGGGTGTTGATGGCTCCCTGCTAAATATTTTAATCTAGTAGGAAGCGGAGGAAACATCCACTTTGGGTTCTCTTGTTTTTGTAGGTTACTAGTAGAGGGACATATGCGCAAGCGTTCCTGTGGACGAGAGAAGGGTCTGTCAAGACCCTAGACGAACAAGGCAGGAGACAGGAAGTCCCACTCAGGATCTCTGCCAACACAATTGGGCTGTACTACTAGCCTCTCGACTTGCATCTGAGCAATCAGCATACCCCTCGCCGAGCAGGCCTACTAGCGCCAGAGCTAGCCTACGACGTACCCCTCTAGAGAGTAGAGCTAGTAGCTAGCTGACGGCGTTGCCGTACTTCAGTAGGAACAAGAATAGAAGCATCGGTGCAATGCAAGACAGTGTATGTCTGTGTAGCGGCACAGTCGCCAGCCACTCGTACGACTTCCAAGTGGAGGCTTGTGATTGTGTCGTGCTGTCTGAAAGTCAAACGCATCATGGTTTCATTTTTTCCACTCTGGAGACGAACGCAAAGAAATGGCGAAGAACCTGTCGCCGGCACTTTCACTTCCAACTCCATACTCATTAACGTTGGTAGTGGACTGATTGGTATCCTTCTTGTTGTTTGCCTCTCCCCTCTTTCACCTACAGAACAGCTACAACAACAACAACAACACACCATGGTTGGCGTGGCAAGTCAAATGATTGTCATGAAAAAGCGTTACACTCAGCAGCAATGCGGCGCTGTGCAAATGCTGGCCACATCCAGTAGCTTGCAGTCAAGAGAATCCAAGTTTCTCAACCTCAAGAGTGCAACAGAAAGTGGTAGACCACTCTTGTCGGATCGTAAAGGATGGTGGGATCACATGGTGACCACCAGTCTTGTTAAAAGTGTAAGTTATAAGTGGCTGCTGTCTGTCTTTGTGTTGTTACTGTTTCCAAAGTGCAAGCGTTGAGTACTGCTGTTCGCACAAGAAAGGATACTCACCCACTACCCACTGCTCCATACTTTCTCATTACTCCAGACGATTCGAGTAGCAGCAGTTCAGGGTTCCAACATGGTGGCCAACTACTTGCAGGATCAGCTTCAAGCAGATCTTGCCCGTGACGAACTTGTGCGAGATCACAAGTTGTTCCAGAAGCAGGCGGATGAGCAACAACAAGAATGGGAAGAGGTACGTACGTTGCTCGTTTCTTCCTGTTCGTGTATGAATGAATGAATGAATGCAGCGATGATGGAACGTGTCGAAAGACCGTTGCTGAAATCTTACGTGCGCTTTACGGCGCTTGAAGACAAACTTATTTTTGCCAAAGCTGTTGGTAGTGGTGGTGGTGGGAGAATATTACGATCGATACCCTTTTTGTTTCATGTTGCTTTTGCATATAAGTACATGCAGTCGTTTCTCACATTTCACCATCTCCTTTTCTTTCACCCGTGGTGTTCCCCGACGCACAACTAATTACATTGCACAACAATATCACAGAGAGAATGGAACTTGCGTCTAGCAGCATTGCCCAACAAGATCATGACTGGCATTCTCAAGTTTCACGCCATTACTGTCCTGATGAGATTTTATGAGCATATATCTGAAAAGTTTGTGGACGAATTCACATTGGACATATTGACACGAGACCCCTTTGAGGCTGCCCTGGTCTCTGACAAGAAATCCTTCTCCAGCTCGACCGTCCGCAAGGAAATGTACACCACCTGTCTTTGGGCCAACATTATTGCATTCATGGCCGACTACAGTGTTCATCAAATCATTTTGACCTACACGTATTATCAATATTATCAACAAAAGAGGACGCGTCGAAAAAGTGATTCAGGTGACAATGATGGCGGTGCCCTCGTATTGTCCTACTTGACCAAATCGACATCCCTCATCATCTCACGAGCGGTGGGTTTGTTTGCTGCCGCCTTTGGAGGTGCGTGGGGATCCACCATGTATCCTGGATGGGGTACTCTTGTGGGAGCTCAATTCTGTGATGGGGTCGTGGCGTCCGTCTTTGATGAGTTGCAACCAGCCGCCATGAAGAATAACCTTTAGAAGAAGAAGAAGAAACAACCAACCTGTAATGTTATAAAACAATTCTCATTTTCCCTTTCAAAGTTGCCAACACGTTACCCTTCCTGCAACTTTGGGGCGCAAGACAACGCTGCATGAAGAAGGAATCTGGTCATTACAACGAGTTCGAACCTAACAAGTAGTCGTATAGAATAGATACCACCATCAAATCTAATAGCCACTGCAAAGTTATATGTAGAGACAAACAGGGAAGCCAATTGCTTTGGTCTCTATTAGCTGAAATTGCATCTCCAGAGTGGAGCGACAAGTAGACGAATCTGAGCTGGCGACATGATCCGAGTTCAGGGTCTTTCAACATAGAGGAGCACCACCAGGAAGCAAACCCAAAAAACGAATAGAAAAATTAGTTGGCAGGAGTTTGGGATGCAACAGTCGGAGTCCACGTATAGCAATATCTCTTGAGAGCACCGTCCAGCAGATACTAAGTACGTAATCTAGCTACATGCACATGTTGTGTAGTTTATAGATCTGTATCAGGAGAGCCAGCATACAGTAGCTCATGCAGTGCACGAACGGACGAACGAACTAACCAACAAGTGAAGCATTCTCTCTCTAGAGAGAAGCTCCAACTTCACTGCCTTCCTCAATCAAAGCACCAACTATGTGGGGATCCATCTCCTCTCTCTTCGACATCGTTCAAGACACCACTGAGTCTCTTCGGCTCGACTTGAAGACTGGCCTCGAAAACGTCGTCTTCCGCTCGGCCACCACCCATCAAAAGGCCTCAAAAGCCCTCCAAAACCAAATCCAAATCGTCAGCCAACACGCAACTCACGTTGAAGAAGCCTCCGCCGATCTATTCCAACAGTTCGCCTCCCAGATCGTGAAACTTAATCTACGCCTTGACAGTCTCACGTCTAAAACTGACAAGTCACTGGCTAGTGTTCTCAAGAACGTTACCTTTGAGTCCTCAACCCCAGCCAACTTCTCACGCTCGCCTTCTGAAAGTCAAAATGTTGACAACTCCTCAACACAGGAGGATTGGGCCAGGTTGTTTGATGATCTTGGTAGACGTATCAAGAAATTAGAAATGTCCACAAATTCAGATGGAGTTAATGTTGGACCGGTACACTTTGATCACCATGGTGATTTAGAACAGTACTTGATCAACAACAATATTTCCTCTTGTGGTGAATTTCCAGACGTATATACAGCATTACAGTATATCCTGGCAAGCGAAGAAAACAACGTAACGAGCACGCTGGTCAACATCAATAAGGTGGATGTGTCCTCTAACTTTGAGGCAGTCTCTCTTGAAGCTTTTGGAGCTCGAATCCCAGAGTATTTTGTCTCATCAAAAAAGAAGACAAACTACCAAAAGTCCTATCTAAATAAAGTTGAGACATATGATGAATGGTCTTCCTCATCCCACGGTTTCAAAGATGTAATGACAAATGATATCTCCTCCTTCACACAGGCTTATGAAGAATGGGTACGATCTTCCTTTGCTCCGCCCAACCCCGTCTATCCTCTTGCCACACATTGTATCCAAAAGACTGCTTTATTCCTCTCGGGGCTTGTCACCTGGATTGACTCAACATATCTCAAGTTGAATCGCCATGGGTTCTCAACTACTGAAGCGTGGGCCCTTGTCACCAGATGTATTCAACGTATATTCTTGGATATGGCTGAAGTAAGAGGGAATGTAAAAGGTTCCTTGGCAAAAAACTTGAGTCGCATGCGCAGCCATGCCATTTGGGGAGTACTTCGTACTCATGTGGTCATGGAACAGTATCTACGATATGAATTCAAGGACCACCCATCGATCGCCTCAGAATACGTCATGTTCTTGGTAACGCATCCAAGAACTGGACCACTGGATAAGGCAACCACCCAGATGTCCGAATTCAAAGCAAAACTCAAGGAAGCTGAGGACAAAGCAAAGAGGGCTGAATCTGCCGTCTCCACAGCCAACAACAAGTTGAATTCTTTAGAAACTAAAGTCGCTGATTTGACTAAGCGACTGAAGGCTCAAGAGAGCAAAAAATGAGAAGTGTGGGAGACTGTGTCTGATCCTTATCAACACACCTTCTCCGCGACCCCGACCCTGCCTCCTCGCCTAAAGCTTTCTCGCTGATTGCTGCACGTACCCCGCCCAAAGCTGCGTGGTCTTGTTTGGTGTTCTGGGGTTAATGTCTGGTTACCAGTATTAAGCCCTTGGCAGTGGACCTCCCTAATTATAGTAAAAAACAATAAATCACCAGATCCCAAAACTCCCAACAAAACTCCTATTAT
>JAVCKV010485875.1:0-11779 GCA_032274145.1 Herpochondria borealis | reverse complement strand
CTCGCTCTTTGTTTTGTGGCCACTTGATGTGTGATACATGCATTGGCGATTTGATAGACAAGAACCAGTGCCCTTTTGCACATGAAGACAATGGTTTCGTCCAGAATCCGAACACGCTCAGTCCGTGCAAGGCTCTTCGCCGCTAGCAGTGGATACTTTTCGCTCGTGGCGACATCTTCCTCTCGCCGACACCGCTTGGCAATTTTGGGAATCTGCTAGTGTGATTGTGGGCTTGTAAAGAATGAATCATAACGTATAGAACTCCTCATGATGTTGTACTTTTCTATTGCGCAAGCTATCGATGAACACAGGGCGGGTTCACGAAAATCTGAGAAATTCTCTCGATATATTGACACACATTCCTTTGACTCTGGTTCGATCTTTTGATCTTTCGACCTTTCGACCTTTTGCCCTTCACTGAGGGCCTGAGCAATATGCTTTGGAAAAACATCGTTCAGAAGCGGTCCAATAAGACAACTAGAGAGGACACATGATGGTTTAGACTAGATTTCTATACTTTTCAAGACGAGTGCTAAGCACTAGTTATCAATTTTAAAAAGAAGTGTTTTGTTTAGTTCGCCCTGACCCTTGAGATATGACCCATCACCAAAATTCATCTCTGTAGTGAATGGCCTGACAAGTACCGTAGAGCCCCGGTTCGATTTCAATGTAGCTTCAGGAAAAGCTGCGAACCAAATACTTTTTGTCCGAAAGAGTCTAGCCATGAACGGTGCTGAAAGTTCACTAGTCGCCTTGCAGAAAATGACCTCGACGTCTGTGTTAACAATCCCGGCACATCGGAAATGCACTTTGTTGCCACCCTCGACCGCGTCAGCAACATGCGTTGCGTTCCTGGCCTATTTGAAGGCGTGGTGATGGGCGCAGCTGGTGGATACGCTCGCATGCTCGATCGGCCGGCGGTTACGCTGTTATTGTATCTTGGACCAGGCCTCGCAAAGGGCTTGTCGAACGTGCACAATGCAATGCAGGCCAACTCGCCAATTGTGAATGAGATTGGTGATCACGCAACTTATCATCGAAAACTCAACGCATCATTCACGTCCGATATCGAAGGATGGGACTCGTAGTGGTAGGCTGGGGTGCAGTAACTGGCGCTGAAGTAGGATGTGTAGTGCTTGGGGGAGGAAAAATGGTGCCGACGCTACTGGAGCGGTGGTTGAAGGAGCTGGCGTGATGGGTGCTAAAGTTGTGGGCGCTAAAGTATTCGACGGGTCACACCGCATCGAGGTCAGCTCCCTGTAGGTACTTGCAATGATATCTGCGAGAAGCTGTGTCACTTTCTTGAACCTCGTCCCCTCGGTTTCAACTTCCAAGCTCAAAAGGTCTCCTGCTCACTTACAATCAATCTCTTCTGACTCGGTCAAATCTCCGATTTCGTTCACAAACGTGACCACCTCCTCCTCAATGAGAAGTCGTTAAGCACCTCGTCGAATTCGTCTCCGGTAGGAGGCCGAAACGCGACGGCGCCAATGGAGCAGAAGCAGCCACCCGTCACATCTTGGAGGCCACGAAAAGGTTCAGACTACTTTCTAGCCTTCGCCGACCCCCATCGTTGCCCAGAAGCTTCACACCCGATGGACACGTGTTCGTACATTGACAAACAACGTTGATCACAAATCCAGATCTCGTGTTGCCACCGAGCACACGACGACGTCTTGCCGCGTTACGTGGAGCCTTCACGACGGCTTCCACCGAAACCACAACTTGAAAATTGAGATCACATGAATCTGAGTTCAGGGCATTGAGATGGTTGAGGGTTGAAAGAACTGAATCTGCAATAATAGCAAGGTCTCCCTCTGTCGCCTTCGGGATCTCCCACAAACGGGACTGGTTTCTAACTCAGTCACGACATCCGCTGTAATGTTGAGGGGAAGATCGAGTCCTTCGCCGAGTTCGTCAATGGCTTCGTTGAAACTCACGACGAAACTCTCAGGCGCTGGCTTCTCACAAGGGATGCGCGCACTCTCGCGTGTTTGTCCTCCCTCTTGTAGCTCTCTTTCCAAATCCTTCTGTAGATGGAATTGTCGTGGTCTGCCACCGTCGTTCTCAGAAGTTCTGCGTTTACAGGACACTTGTCGTTACAACCCCACACGATACTGAAGGGATAGACGCTGCGACGGCCTTTGCTGAGTTGTAACTTCCTGTTAGAAATATCACCTTGCAGGTCACGCCGAGCTGTTGTGTCTCTAGTAGCAGTAGTAATGTCGGCATCTGTCAGCATCGAGAATGACGCTGAGAATGACACGAAAGGATCTTGGATCTCATCGGCTAGTCGAACACTTCTTCAAGAGCTGCCTTTTCATCTTCAGATAGAACCCCCGGAGGAGGGCCTTCAAGAAATTTTATCAAGACGGTATAGTAGAGAGGGATGATCCTTTCCTCCTCTGAATCACAAACAACCTGTCGTGCGGTAAATATTACGACCTGTAACACGACCTACAGACGCCAGAGGGATCGGATATTTTGTGAGTTTGTGATTTTGTGATTTTGAAGTCTGGGTCACAGAACCAGCAAACTGCCCTTTGTATTGATACAAACCATCAGCAAAAGAACACACATTCTCACAAAACCGATGCATTCCAAGCGTCAAACTTCAAACTGCTAGTCGATCTATAATCAACAAATGACAACAGCAAACTTTCACCTCCGCAGCAACCAAGTCAGCACAATCTCCAAGACAGTGGACCCTGACATCATCCCCATCGTTTCAGCCACCGTTGTTGGTGCCATACCGGCGCCGATTCGTCCTGGATTGCACAAAGGACGCAGCAGCCGAGTAAATGTTCCTTCTCAAAAGTCGTACAAGCTTCGCCACGACGATATTCTCGCGCTTCAAGATCAAGGTTTCACAAAGGGCCTGGCCACAACTCTTTCTCGCAACAATGAAGCCTTTCCGCTTCGGATATGGGTAGTAGACAACTCGGGAAGTATGCGCGTTCCAGATGGACACCGCGTCGTTGAGTCGGCGAACCAAAACAATGTCAAGTTGGTGGACTGCACTCGATGGTCCGAAATTCAGCAAACGGTTGAATATCATGCCCAAATGGCGTCGCTAATGAAGGCACCAACTGTGTTTCGGCTACTTAACGATCCAGGGAACACCGTCGGTCCTCAACAGTTCTCAATTGCTGAGAACGGGGAGGAGATGATTGATGAAGACCTTGCGGTGGCTATGCAAACAATGCGGAATGCTGGACCTGATGGTGTGACTCCTCTGGCAGAACATATTCGCGAGATTCGTTCAAACGTTGTCGCCATGGAGCCAGATCTACGAAGGGACGGAACTAAGGTTGCTGTTATTCTGGCGACGGATGGCCTTCCCACTGACACGGCAGGGCGATGTGACGCGATGACCAAGAGAGAATTCAAGGAGAGCCTTCGCTCTCTTGAAGGTTTGCCCGTGTGGTTAGTTGTTCGTCTTTGTACAGACGAAGAAGACGTCGTGGATTTCTACAATGAGCTCGATGGCCAACTAGAGCTCAGCATCGAAGTTCTCGACGACTTCACACAAGAAGCAAAAGAAGTCTACAAACAGAACAGCTGGATCAACTATACACTACCGTTGCACAGATGCCGCGAGATGGGATACCACAATCGTCTGTTTGACTTGTTGGATGAACGACTATTAAGCCCCGACGAGCTTCGCGAATTCTTGTTGCTCATCTTTGGCGTGGAAAACTTTGACGGTGTGCCAGATCCTCAAGCGGACTGGACGGGATTCATGAAAAGCATTACTTCGATTGTTGTTCGAGAGAAGAAGCAATGGAATCCACTTAAGAAGATGATGATGCCGTGGATCGATCTCAAGAAGCTGGACATGGCCTACAACAAGAAGGACGTGGCTTGGTACATCGAAAGAGCCTGCTATTTGCTGTGCATGTAGAGTACATGTAGATCGATGTAGAGACGGCGAAACACCATACCAGACCGATGTTCGACTCCTATTTCGGATCTTGTAATGACATACCGGTATAGGGTATCTTGGACAATTGGCATCCACCGGTTGACCGTAGGTTTCATGTTTTCCCTTGGAGATCCCAAAATGGATGTGCTCTCGCGGGAAAGTGGACGATCGAAGATAGAAGCATGATGGAAGCAAAATATAGTTCAGCCACTACAAACTTGCCTCTTCCGTGTCCAGAAATTTCTGTCGCAGCTGTTTGGCAGTTGCCTCGACATCTCCAATGGTTCCATATTCATTAGCATCGAACAGTAGATATAGTTCCTTGGTACTGGATGATCCAGCCCAGATCCAACCAAAGGGTTGTAAAAAGGTGCACAATTCCATGTCCTCAGAGCCACGACAATCACGAATCTTGGTCATCATGTCGTCGAGCGCGTGTAGCACCCCAGAAGGCAGTCGCGACTGCAACTGGTGTCGTATATCGTGCTCGTGGTCGCGTATTATGCCACCACCACCACCGGGAGAGCCTTGTCGTTTCGCCTTTTGTGTCTGTACTTTCGGTTGAATAACAACATGCTGTGTTGCGCGATCTACAAAAATCACGTCAACTCCCACTTGTGGCTCCAAGCTTGCTGTCGCCGTCCCTGCTGGTTGAATATCTTTCTCCGTCTTATTATCATCCTCATGCAACGCGTTTCGTTCTTCGCTATTGACGAATTCAATGAGATGAGTGGATACATCCAAAAGTAGCTTGGCAATGGGTGCTTGGTCGTCGTCATCCTCGTCATGTTCATTCTCCGCCTCCTCTTCCTCATCGTGCTGTGATGATACTTCCTTTGCCTTTGTTGGCGACAATGATGTGGCATCAGTGGAAAAGTAATCTGCAAATGTCGAGGACGTTCCACTCATTTGCATCAGATTATGTGGCGATAGATCCAAGGACCCGGCATCCAGATAGACGAGGAAACTGTACTGTTGCACCGAGTACAAGGCAACGTGAGCTGGAACGTGTTGCCCATCCACTAAAACGTAAAAGATGGGTGTCCAAACATTGCCCAAGGACAAGGACGTGACTTCAGACAACTCATCGGAAATGCTCAACAAGGACAGGGGTGGTGATGACATGTACATTCCGAGTATTGGCTGAACACCACCATCCTCGCCCGCTGAACTTGTGCCAGGCAAACTTAGTTGCTGCAATGATTCTTGCACGTTGAGTCGTATCCGATCCAACGATTGTCGTGCCGGCAATCGATAGTTGGTGGGTTGGTGCTGCATACGAGTTGCAAAGTGAGTCATGTACCGCATAATGTGACTTGCAACGCCATTGTCAATACCAATCAACAACTCGTTTTGATTTCCTCCAAGAGTCTGAGTCGAGAGCAGGCATCCCCTGTGAAAGGAGCTAATGGCTACCAACAATGGGTCTTGGTGGTTTCGGGCACGAAATGTGTTTTTGAGCAAAGCCTTCATGGCGTGGCTCAGTCGAGTCGGACTACTAGCGCTGCTTATTATGGGCAGGGTAGTAGCCATGTGATCGTTTGTCGTAGTAGCCACCATCATCATTGGACGAGGAATCGCTTCTGTCAAGCAATGATTCGATCGTGAGGCTTCTGCAAGATATTCATCATAGTGATTCTTCAAGTCCAGTCGCAAGGATGAACTGGGCAAAATGTGCTTGAGTATATTGAGTCTCGATGCAGCCGTATCCAGGTCCTCCCGTAGCACGGCGAGCTTGACTTCGAGTAGATCCGAGGTAACCTTGGACACGCCGAGTCGTAATTTTCGAATCTCCTTGTGCCGTTGATATAGAGTCTTCATCCCGGGATAGATGCAACCGTCATCTTCAAATGCGTCATCTTCTTGGTCATCATCAAACACCATGTCGTCAAAACCGCTTCCAGTGTCGGACGAAAGGTGATCGTTGGACATGTCGGGTGGCATATCGTCGTCGTCATCTTCCAACGACACATTGTCGCAAAATGAGTATGAAAAGGAGTGGTTTGCATCTGACGGCTTCTTCTTTGGAACGTGATCTCGAGACGACAGTCGGGGGATGATTCCACCCTTGCGGAGCAGACAAAACATATCATGCGTTTCCTGAATCGAGGTACGAATTGCGAGACAACTGCCGTCCTTGGTAACTTGAATAAATGCAAGGATCTTGATGTCATCTTCTTCGAGGGGCGAAAAGATCAATGTGCTATTACCAAAGTGCACTTGCTGCGTTCGATCCTCCTCATCGCCAGGAAAAGCATAGAGGGCTAGACAGAGACCCATGAATTTGACTGCTTCTTCGGAACAAGTTGCCCCCAGTGAGTCACGACCATTGTAAAAATAAAGAATCGATTCTGTCAGCTCTTCCAAGGAGCTTGACTCATCAATCTTGGCGTCGCAGAGCGAGGGAAGTTCGGGGTGACAAATTAACAGTCGTTCTACAAACCCAACTGATTCAGACTCTTCAACTTGTTGTTGTTGTTGCTGCTGCTGCTGTCTCCGCGATCGCCTAGGTGGAGACCTTAACATAATCTCAGACTGTGCGTATTGTTGTGGCTATGCCTTGTCAACATCCCACAGGAATGAATGACATGTGCAACGGCGTTCGGTTATTGTCGCGCACCTCCCACCGCGCGCCTAATACACTACCGGCACGGTACAATTTATAGTACTGTCTCTTACGAGCAGGTGTCTAAATTATGGACCTCTTTAGAGACTCTCTCGCCTCCTTTATCAAGATTACTCGCTGCCTTGAAAATTGCTGCAGCATAGAAGTATTTTGCTGCGTTTGCGGCCTGCGAACAGATCTGTCGTCCCGTCTTGTGTGACGTGACTCTGTGCGGTACTAGTACGGCCCAGATAAGGTTCTTGAGTAGCTAGCGCGCGAGGGTCAGTGGGCCGAGCCGGCCAAAGACGTCTTGGGTGGTGTCATCTCTAATTGCAAGTTTGAAAAAGGGTGCCTTAACACTCATTCAGTATACATCAGTATGTGCTTCGAGGAAACTGGTGTGCAGAGTCGGAATGAATCACCGCCCCCATTCATTACATCCTGTGTATCGAAGCTTCTGCCGCCCTTTTTTTCAAGAAGGATCCTCAGATTATATAGTACAATCAGGCTAATAGGGTGTTCAAACGAGTCTATGTTGCCATGAAGAATCCTTCTCCGTCATGTCGGGTCGACTTCTCGCTGCTTACCACCATTTGTCAAACAAGTTCTTGAAGTATGATCCTCCTTCAGTAGCTTGGCTCAAAGCTCGGCGTCTCTCCATGGAATCAAGTTGTTTGGATTTCTCCCTACTTCCCGAGCTTGCGGAGTTCCACCAAGTGCCAAAGTCACTGTAGCTGAATGATGTGGGTGTATCTTCCTCCTCGTTCAATTTGGCACACAATTCACAGAATGCTTGTGGATAAGTGTCATCATCTAACACTTTGTAATAGTCCCTCCACCAAAAGTACGACATGTACTCGGTGGCGTTCTCGTCGAGTCGGTGCAGATATTGTGCCAGTGCCTTGGAGCTATTGAAGTCGAAGACATCAATGTAGGAGTGAGGAGGCAGTATGCGCGAGTAGTTGGCCCCGCCAAGTACAATCGGCAGCAAACCGAGCTTCATCTTGCGAAATACCTTTTCTGTCACATACTCGTCGCAGAAGGAATTTTCAAAGGAGAGATAGAATTTGTACTCTCGCTCTAACATTGTGTTGCAGCTGCCTTTTGAGTTACCGCAAGCTCCTTTGCTTCCTGGAAACTTACATCCACCAAAGATGTCAACATCATAGTGCTTCATAAGCTTCTGAACAAAGCGTTCTCGCTTCGACTTGGAATTGCAATTGGACACAACCCATGCAGCCTTCTTGTTTCGGTTGGCCAAGGGAGCCAGCAAAGACAAGGTTTCATTCGAATTGTACACGCGATCACGAAAGGCCCCTTCGTCGTAGTTGATCCAACGAGACTCCCTTGGCATCTTTCCATGGATACTTTGATTGATGCGTTCCAGAAATCCATAAGGAAGAAAGATATCGCTGTCACGGCGATAGTGCATTGTATAGTTCCAATAGTTGTTGTGACTGGCGCTATCTGGGCTGAGTGGACGATTACTGGGAGACTCCATGTTGAAAAAGACAAACTTTTGGTGAGGCTTTCTCCATGCAGCTGTTTCGTTCAGAAGCGACTCGCTCAGAGTCACTTCTGCACCGTGCATCACGACAGCATCGAACAGAGAGAGATTTCCTCCCAACAGCGATCGGTTGCTTGTGGTATAACAGTTGTTGACAGGGCACTTGGCGAAGGCTTCTTTGCCAAAACCAGTACCATAGCTCCAGTCACTGAAGAACTTATTGTGGAATAGAATATATTTCGGGGAGGTGATCTTTTGCGACTGGTCTTTCTGTTTTGCGTCACTGATATTGGCAACATAGCGATAACCGTCAGTGCTGCTATTGCTGTTGCCTTCCAACAACGTTGGGGCAACTGAGGCGATGCGCAGAATCGCCAAGCTGCAAATCACCAGCAACGCGAAGCGCAATGTTGCGACTGCTGCGTCGGAGGATATTCCAAATCCTTTCATCGTGGTCTCGTGTTTAATTTCAATAAAGGCAGAAGGAGGCAGGCAGGGTCATTGTGGCATCGTGGTGTAAACTGAGGTAGAAAGTTCAACATGAAGCCTGGAAGCAAGCGGTCATCTGGTTCCAATGTCCTCTTAGAGACCTTTTTACCGCAAAAGGTTAGTCTTTTTTATATGATAAACGTTGTGACACTCTGTACCCTTGTTTTCTGACTGATGAAAGTACTTCGCGATCCTGTAGAACAATGAAACATACGCAACTGGCATAGTCGGAGTCGTGATGCTAACACGGACATTCTATGTATTGGGACTAGGACATTCTCTCGCGATCTCTACATCTACTGCAACGTTACATATAGTTTCTGAAACGTTAGCAGTGGCGGTGTGGTTTGGTCTCCCCTTGTTCCTGGCGGGTGTGTCTTCTGAGTTTGGAGTTCTACTCTAGGAGATCTCTCTATCGGTGATCTGTGTTCGGGAATCAAATTTGGAGCTGCTGGAGGCCATGGGGAGGTTGATGGAGAGTCTGAATGAAATTGGAAGACCAATAGTGAAGGGCGCGGGCTTTCCTCACTGCTCCTGTTGTTCAATTTTGTCGGCATTTTCGGAATTCTCTCTCTCTAGTAGAGAGAGACAGATTCATTCAGATGATTCACAATTTTGAAAACCAACAAAAATCGTTTTGCCAAATCCATTCTAACCAATGCTGCATTTTTCAGGCACCTGATGACCCGATTCCTACATCTCCATCTCCCGCCGGTAAGTTGGTTAATGCGCTTGCAGTGCTTTAAGGAATGGCTCTTGTACGCGCGCAAGTCTTCTTCATTCTTGTCAATTTATTGTTTCTCCAGACACTGGTAAGGTGGGTATGGGCATGGGTGGTATGATGTCGAGTAGCAAGGGCAACGACGGGGGCGACGAGGCTGATAGGATGGGTATGGGTATAGGAAAGCGACAACTTGGAAGAGCAAGCGCTGTCCGTGATCGTTATAAGGCTTTCCCAGGGATGTTACTTCCTGGATGGGGTTGTTCATCGGGCCTCGCTTCGCAACTCCAACACATTTTTAGAGCCTTTTAGCTTGTAGCAGCTGTAGAAAGATTGGCTGATGACGCTCAATTGCAATGGAGGTGCTCTTCCTTTGACTCTCAGCTTTCCTACGTCATCTAATAAGTTTAGTGCATGTAGCTATCTATCTATCTATATATCTGGTAAGATTGTCGTACGTGCGTAGTAGTTGCTGACATACTAGAGGAGTTGGGTGAGTCTATCCAACATAGTGCAAGGGCGTAGGGCACTATGCCATATTAATTTCTGTCTTATTTTCAACATACATGTACATGTACCGTTTCCCCCTATACAGAAAACATCTTCTGAGTTCGTCGTTCCGCGTATAGTCTATGCATAGGCGCGTTGTCTGGCACTCTAGAGCTGCAGACTATTAGAGTTGGCACGGATAGTACCGACAAAGATTTCCAGACTCGCACCTAGCCGGACGTCTTCATGAAAGCGTGCTATCTTCACTATGTTGGAACTACAATGAACCGTGCATCTTACTAATACTCCTTGTGTGGTACTTTCTGATCTATGCGTGGGTGCACTTGCAGGTAATTTAGACCATGAACTAGTTGAGTACTGGGTGCTGACTTAGGCCCACGTTCGTTTTGTTGTTGTAAATGAAGAGTAACAGTAGTAACCTCACTGCTACACAAAATGTCTACTAAATCCTACGTAGATCTCCTCATGAAACCCGGAGAGAATTCTGGCCGTCACTCTTCTTGACGAAAACGCATTTTAGTACGTAGATACGAGTTCAAGTTGGGAACCTCGCAACAAGAGCTTGCGCACAAAATTCCAATGATATTCGCAAGTGTGTGTCAGATGTCATCACTTTTGTTTCCATCCATCACCATGGTGAGAACTTTTCTTTTGATTCTGCTATTATGGACAACATGTGCCGTGGATGCGTTTGCTCCAGTCGGGATGGTCAGTCAGGAATACGTGACCAAAAGATATGCGACTTCCTCCTCAAGTCTGGATGATGTACCATTCTTTGAAGGAACAAATTCCGACAAGTCCGTTGTGATTGCCGGTGCCACGGGGTACATTGGTCGCGCAGTCGTACAGGAATCGGTGAAACGGGGGTTCAACACTATTGCTTTGGTTCGAAACGCCACTCGATTGCAAACCGAAGAATCTAGACAGCTCTACGGCAATTCGTTCGACGGAGCAACCATTCTAGAATGCAATGTGGAAGACCCAGAGGAACTTCAATCCCTCATGTCGTCTCTGGAGATTCCTGTAGATACAGTCATTTCCTGTTTGGCGTCTGCTTCGGGAATCAAGAAGGAAGCCTATGCAATTGATTACCAGGCAACTCTCAACTGCCTCGAGGCTGGTCAATCCGTCAATGCACGTCACTTTGTCCTGCTGTCTGCCTTTTGTTGTCGCAACCCCTTGTTGCAGCTGCAACAAGCAAAGCTACGGTTTGAAGCCGAACTCGCACAACAATCACAAATGACTTGGAGTGTCGTGCGACCCACAGCATTCTTCAAATCCGTGTCTGGGCAGTTGGAAGCCATCAAACAGGGAGCCCCGTATGTGTTGTTTGGAGATGGTGCTGTGACTCGATGCAACCCCATTGCGGAAACCGAGTTGGCAGAGTACATGATGGACTGTTTGAGTGATGAAAGCAAGTGCAACAAAATTCTAAACGTTGGGGGACCAGACGAACCACTCACGAACCAGAACCTAGGAGAGGTGAGTGCAAATAGTGATGTAGCATGACAACATTTGTCGTTTGAGTTTGTGAGGAGCAAGAGCTGAATCTTGAAGCTAACTCTTCTGTTTTCTCTTTCTTTGCGCTGCCTTTCTGTATCGATGCTAGATGATGTACAAAGCAACTGGTGGAGAACCGCGCTTCGTCTATGCTCCAACGTTCTTTTTCGACCCCATTATCAACTTTTTGCAGTACCTTGCCGATACCTTTCAGTCCGAGGGTTTGGAGGATGCCGCAGAAACAGCACGTATTGGCAAGTATTATGCAGTAGAAGACATGTTGACGACTGATTCATCTGAAAAGTATGGAACGATTTCCATGCAAGATCACTACAATAAGATTGCAGCAGAAGGACAAGATCCATTCACACCCATGTAAGTTTGTTGTTTGCCCACGTACCCACCAAGGTCTATGGTATTGTCTCCATCAGCGCTTACCTCTCCTCTTGAATAGTCGTGCTACAGCTTTGATTGGACGCGTCATGGACTCTCTCCCCGCCATATCAGTGGCCATCCCAGCAC
>JAVCKV010485764.1:0-11779 GCA_032274145.1 Herpochondria borealis | reverse complement strand
GTGTTTATCAGAGATCCTATGTTCAGATGTCACAATACAGTACTAAATAATATACTATAACAAAATAGCAATGTAGGCTTTCCTCGGCTGGCACAGCTAGTCGCTTGTGCAGAAAATCGTGAATGCGAGGTCATCAGCCCTCACAGCAAGTAAAGTTGCTTGTGCAGAAAATCGTGAATGAGAGGTGAAGGGGTGCTGCTCGCTTCCTCCAGATCGGCAAATCTTGAAGAAACCACCGTGCGATAATCGAGCACGATGTACAAAGAATGTCCCCCTTCAACTAAGGTTCGTTGTCAAGAAGACACGACGAGGCTTTCGCCAGTTGGCACACTTCGGCTGTTGGCAGCCTAAAATCTCTGACAGTTCCTGAGCTGTCTTCAGATGACACGCGCTTTCGTCGTTTGGCAGCTCTTCGATGGTAGTCCTGAGTGCCAAACAGGAACATTTCTTCTGCCACCTCGGTAACCTTCATCGCAATATCCTTCAACGTTTTCTTCTCAGGCGCCTCTTTGGAGGACGCCGTGTACACGGAGGCGGACTCAGCGCTCTCTTTAGAGTCAGCCATTCTCACTTCCCCCCCATTCACTTCTACGTCGCTTACGCCGCAGCCCTCGCCGAACCCAAAGTTCTTTATCAAGCTGGTGAAGGTGAACCCGAGCGGGGACTCTTTACGTTTCGGCATGTTGCTGGAGAGGAGACAATGGATTGAAGATGATGGTTGCCTAATACTCTGAATGAATATGAATGACAGTCAGATCATGCGCGCGCGTTCAGCAAAAACAAGTGAGCGGAAATTAGATGCCTTGTTGGCGAGCTATCATTTCTCAAGAACCAACGGCTGCATTTTTCTACATGTCTGAATAGGCATTATGCATTCTTCGGACTACTTTCGGAACACTCGTTTTATACGACTACGAAATATTTATAACGGTTATTAGTTTTGTATAGATTGAATAGATCCATCGGTTATCCTTTGGACAGTTGCTATGATATTTAGCATTCGACGGTTTGGTACGGTTTCAGCTGTTTCAACATGCCGACTTGTTGGCGGTCACTCATTTTTCTGATGAGTCGCTGATTAGCGCCCAAAGAACAAAACACTTCGTCACGAATTGCTGTCGATGTGGTCCACTGGAGTATGAGCAACAACAGCTGTTTTAAACCACTTTTCAACCTGCGATTCGGAGAGGATTTGATCTGATTGCCACAACCACATTGGCAATGTTCTTCTTGCGTTCTTGCGTTCTAGCTGCTCTGGGTAGCTTTCTCGAGGGGGCGAGACGCCGCGGATGGGGTCATATCGAATGTCGGAGTTGAGTATGTATTGGTGACTGCATCAGCATCGTAAGGATTTGCTCGAGATTGTCCCTTCCGAATTTAATGGCAAGACAAGAGTTGCGACGACATGGTGCTTGGACTTCTGATCGAAATCCAGAGATGACTTCCCCTCCAAGTTCAACCCCTAATTTCGTGAGGCCATTGCAAGAAGCTAAATGTGCAATGGAGCGTTTGCGAAAGCGATTCTTTCACTCGCATCCTTGTTTGTTGGAACTGCTGCGGGTAATACTTCATCAATGCATACTCCCAGAACGACCGAATATGGGCTTGCCTACGGCGAGGAGGCGTTGGCGTGGGGAGTTTACCGTATGCTGTCTACTCAAGTAGAAAGGGAGTAACTACAGCATCTAGCAACGATCCTTCTCGAGGGGTACACGTGTACAATCAGAGTCAAACGTTTTGTTGAGAAGGATGGAAGAAAACTAAGAGGGCGTGTTCGGATATAATGGAATGTGACTACTACTGTAGTGCGAGACCCAAATCTTAGCTGTGTCTTTTTCTCAACACATACCGACCTGTTCAATTTTCCTAGGGCAAAACAGAGTGGAAAGGGGCCATGCCAGATGTGCCCCACCTCTTCTGTGCCACATCGTAGACGGAGGAAGCTTTAGCAATGTCGAGCAAGTTGAGGGGGCCAGAGGGCTCCAAATGACCACACTTGCTCTTGGCAAACGTAGCCGTTCCGATCAGAGATCCTAGACCCTCGTCATCAGAGCCCAACATGCATCGGACCTCCTTGTCGTTCTCAGAAAGCACAATGATTGCTTCAAGCTTGAGTCCCTCGAGACGCATGATTACCTCTGTTTCACCAGTCTTGATGCTGGCACGTGCCACAAGGGAAGCCATCGCCAGCTTGTTTTCCGATGAAACTCTGGCTGGATCTTCGAGATTCATGGGGTGCCCGTCTTCTTCGCCATCGTACGCAGCGGTGAAGTAGAAGTAACCGTTGTTCACATCCATGGCAGAGAGAGTGCGCCACTTCTCGGTGGGTCCAACGTTCTTGAGCGTAGTTGATTTCATCTTGCTCTCATCTACCATCCCGGTTGCTGGGTCGAATGGAGCCCAGCGAATCCAAACGCGGTCGGATGTCTCCTTACCTGCGTAGTCTTCGCCACCTCTGCCACCCCATCCAATCACGAGAGTTCCATCGAGACCAGTCCCGCAACGCATAGCCTCGATATTGGTTCGATTGGCATCCTGCCAAGATCCCGTAGATTCACCTTTTGGGACAGGGAGCTGGCCCGTGGAGACCTGCTTGGCGACAAAGGTTGAGCCGCCAGCTTCTTTCTGCTGAAGGATGAAAACGTGAGTGACACCAAGGGAACTTCCAGCGACATACATGCCTTTCTCGGCGTCCACCACGGAAATCGATTCCAGGTCCGCTTCGGCGAGAGCGGAAGAGTCTCCTTCTTTGATTGGCACCGCAACCCCGTTTTGAACAACTCCCAAACGAGGTTGATCAGGATGACTCTTGTTGTCGAACACACAAACCACAGGAGGAGGCAACTTTGGAATGGTGTAAGAAGTTGGGCCCTTCTTGGCAGCTGCGGATTCAACCACATTCTCCCCGAAGGTAACTGGACCATCTGTGGGCTCTGCAGCCGCATGGTCATGACAGTGGTGCTTGCTTCCTTGGGCTCCCATAATGTGTACTCGTAGTATGGCCTGTCGGTGAGATCTTGATCTGATTTTGTGACAAGTGTCAACAAGATATTGTTCAGGCCTCGTTCACGAGTATTGGACCTACGAAGGGACGCGGGTAGAGTGCTTGCCGTTTGCACCTGCAACTCAGCAACAGCTGTTATTGTTGCAGAGAATCGATGCAAGGAAGGGGCACATGTCTTTTGGGCAACACGGAACGACAGATTGGGTTCACCTATGCAGCTTATCAGGGTTTGTGGGGCGTCTTGGGACATTCTAGGATCACGCAGCGGACACTCCACAAACTTGAGAATGCAGGTATTGAAACAGCTAGAATTGATACTTGATAAATAGTGAATGCGTTTCCCCATATCACGTAGCGGCGGCCAACCCATCTCCATTGCAGGATGGTAGAGAATCATCCTCGAACAGACGCCAGTATGATAGACACTGAAATGGTTGTGGGTCGTGGAACTACCAGATGCCTGACAAAGTTGGCAGGTGCGATCACGCCAAGCTGCTCTTGGATCAAGATGGAGTTGAATGAATGAGATCGCGCTATCTAGAGGCGTCGCGATTTCATAGCTTGGAGCGAGCAAAGAACAACCAAAGCGAACTATCATCACTTACGAGTTCAAACGTGTACGAGTGAACAAACAAAAGCGTAAAATAGTGGACGGGTGAATCGCACTGGCATAGAAACTGTTGTTCAACTGCGGAGTAGAGCTACCCTCTTATAAGAGCTGCGCAACTCCCATATGACGTGCCAAGCCAGGTTTTGGTTGCCATTCCACCACCTTCCATCCTGATTCTTGCAGTATCTGTACCCCAATATCATAGTCACCTCCCGGAATGCGTTCCAGTCGGTCTGCAAACAGGAGGGAGCCAGTAGTGTTCGTGTTGTTGCGCAAAACCTTGGAAGCAAGCTCCAATAGAGCATGTGGAACTCCCTCGTCAAGGTAAATCATGACTCCCTCAAACATGAACATAGTGTACCAATCACTACCATCAGCTTGATTGTTCAAAACCCCTGTCAAAATTTGTTCGACCCTCGTCAAATCGTTCAGATCGACTTCGTGCAAGGCAGGCAGAAACTCGTTGGTAACTTCAGGTCGCCGTTTCTGGACTCGTTTGTAGAGCTTCTGCTTGGCCTGCACCACCTTCGGTAGGTCCAGCTCTACTGCATCATCAACGATTCCTGCAAGTCGGAGTCTAATGGACCGTGAATCGTAGCCCCCACCTAGTGTCACTAACCGAATCTTCTTCTTCTCGTTTGCATCTGCAGTGGTGCGCGCTGCTCGATCTAAGAACGCTGTACGTATTTCTACATTTGCATGATGCAACCTCGGATAGAATCGTCTTAATCGTTTCGATACGACCTGGCGCGTCACGGACGGCAGCAAATCGTGTGTCAGGCCATTGTCAAACACTGGAGACTTCTCGTTGTTCGCTGCGAGCGCTTTCCACCACAGACACATGAGCGACAGGGATGAGTCAGGCGTCGAGTCTCGAATATGCAAAAGGGGCATGGCAGCACGATGGAACTTCCAAGCCCGTTTCCAGACGCGTGGTGAGGCATCCAGGGGTGGTTGCACTCCGACCTGGAGGGCAGCCTCTTCTGCTGTAGGGATGGTGCTATTGTTCTGTGTGCCATAATTGTTGCCCCGGCTTGTTCTGTCTAGTTTGGCAATCTTCTTTTCCATGCGATTGTTATTTGACAATGCAGAAGTACCATGATGCAGTGAGAGCAGTATAAACAGCACTGGCAGGCGGCAACAAGAGCTTCGTTTCATCACCATGGTGAACAACGGATCTTGCTTTGGGGGTGTTTGGTGTCTGCGACTTCCGACAGTATTGCAGTACGACTATCGACACTACTCCAGTACTACATTGGCTTACGTCTGAAACCGCGCACCGCGCATAGGTGAGTGCGTACGTTACACGTACGTGAAGTTTGTCCGTGGTGAGTCAGCATAGCCTGTCTAAATCATTGAACATATCCATACCTGCACGCTTGAGGTTCTGGTTCGGAGATAGTAGGCAGTGGGACAGTGGTGGACAGAATGGAAAAGTGAAGAGATGGGCTTCAGTACAACTAACAAGACCCTCATTCATTATCATTAGAGAAATACAAGCACAAAACGATGGTAATGCTTTATGTGCTGGCGGCCTTGTCTTTTTTCTGATTATTCACGAACGCCACTGACGCGAAAGATCCAATGCCCAATGAGAAGTCAGAATCCATTTAGGGCATAGCACAGAGCTATTCCCGTTTCTCAAGTGTGACAATCCTGGCAATAATAGAGTAGCTCTCTTGGGCCCATTTCAAATAGACGTCACCAATGTATGTTGGGTACTCTAGAGTACAAGATATCACACGCACCATTCCTCATAAACGAATCATCGCTCATTTCTCAAGCCTCCAATTCACGACGAAAGAAACAATGAAGTTCTTCCAAACCCTCTCCCTCCTTGCCCTCCCTCTCGTCACCACCGCTCGTTTCATCGACGAGTTCACCGTCGTGGGAAGTGGCGCTCAAGAAATCCCCACGCCTGTCTACGACACCACCGCCAGTGCTCAACTCGACATCAAGTTCCAGACCGATTTGGATGCCTTCGAATTCGAACTGCGTTTGGCGAACATTAAGGGTGTCACCAAAGCTCACTTGCATTGTGGTACCGCTGGAGAAACCGGTCCACTTGTTGTTGAATTCTTTCCAACGCAAGAGCCAACAAACTACGATGGCTTTGTCGTTGGCGATATCTTTACCAACCAACAAATCAAGACTGTTGCCAAGGAGGCTTGCGGTGTCACAATCAACAATGTCGCGTCTCTCTACGAGGCCATTGTGCAGAGAAAGATCTATTTGAACATTCATACTGAACAGTGGCCAGCCGGCGAACTACGTGGCCAGATCCTGTGAGGACTACGGCAGCTGTGATAGGTATCTTGTCAGACCTGTCAAACTTAAACTTGATCAATCTACGAACCTGATGAAGCAGTCAAGACTCACGAATAATTGACGTAAACATCATAATGATAGAGATCATCTTCATAACTGAGTCGTTGTCAGGGATTTCATTGGCCACCACCGACATCATCACAAACCAAACAAGCACGACAATCGCGGACACCGCACAAAAGTTCTATGTGATTTGGTCATGGGCTACTATGATCACAATTTGGATGGTGCGGTAGCTTTGTTGATAAAATAATGCGACGCCACGTACAATACTAGTACGTGTACCAGTACATGTATTTTTCGGGTCGCCTTGTTTTGCTACTGTTACCGTAATAATCTGGTCAGTACAGTATATATTTTAAAGAGCGGCCCCACTTACACATGAAGTATGGCGAAAAACTTCGCAAATCAGCGATCACACGACTCGCCTCTAAAGTAAGTGGATCATGATGTTCTTGATCAAACATCAAAGAACTTGAGCACCATGCAGTGGTGGTCGCCTCCAAAGCAGCGGCAACGATGGGGCGACGTGCAAATCCTTCCCACTGGAAACTGGGGTCAAATATTCTTTGATCTCTTCTACGTCGCAGGCTGCATCAATTTGGGAAATGTGCTGAAAGACGCTGAGAGTGGGAGCCACTTAAAATCCATCTTGTACTTTTGCGGCGTGGGATTTCCAGCTATTATGCTGTGGTTCGATCGAATGCACTATGATGCAAGGTTTACGACTCGACCTGGGCATGATGTAGTGCATCGCGTCTTGGAACTCCTGCAGGTTGGATTTGTGGCGACGGCGCTTTCAAGAATTCGTTCGGTGGAGGTCTTGGCCAACACGTGTCAACATGCCGACATGTTTGAATTTTCCCTCTGTCTAGTTCTGTACTCTTTGGTAACGCTTGGTCGATACATAGAAGTAATGTGTTGTGGTGTGGGTGATCAGGCTTCCCGAGTCGCTGCTCGAAGAGACTTTCAGTGGAGACTTTTGCCAACCCTTTTTCTTCAGGTTTCTGCCGTTCTCTCAGGCAGATCCTACTTTTCCGAGGGTTGTGAAGGACTACACGACCGTGCCATCTATTTCTGCTTGGCGAGTTGGATATCCTGGGCCTTGATTGGGTACTGGTTTATCGTGACCCCCAAAAAGCGCGCAGTTGATCTTACGGTTCCAATGAACATTCACTTTTGTATTCACCGATATGGTGAATGGTTCATGCTCATGTTCGGCGAATCAATCATTTCCCTATTGATTGTGGATGGTCACAATGAATCAGTGAATTACAGCGTGGCTTTCTTCTCTGGTATCTTGTCCATAATCTTTCTGGCGCACCTGCATTACGGAGGAGAGCCTCAGAGTCCCGATAAGCATGCCCTTAGCAGGAGTCGGCACAGCAGCTATCTCTATACGATTATGGTACCAATCTACTCTGGGGCCTTGATAGCGCTCGGAGCGTCCTACAAAATGTTCTTGTATGAGTTCACCCGCAAGTATGGCTACGGCGATCGAAGACTTGGAGGAGAAGGAGGAGGAGAAGAAGAAAGCGCCGAATATCAAGAAATACGCCAACAATTCGCTGCCAATTTGTTCAGTGGCAGTATCGCAGCCGTTTTGGTGTGTTTGGACTTGAAGCAATTGTTGCACAAGGGCATTCCAGAAATGAAGCGAATTACCGAAAGAGTGTCTCGAACGAAAGTGGTGGTGTTTGTGCTGCTCAAATTCTTGCTCGTCGCCTTTTTGGCCACTTTGAGTCTATATCAAAATGATCCTCATGTTATGGCCTTTTGTGGGCTAGGAGCTATCATCTTTCAAGAACTGCTGAAAAATATCTTTTTTCGAAAAGGAGAGGAAGACTGGAAGCCTGATGTCTTTGACGACGATGATGATAGTACCACATTGTTCAGCATTGGTTCCACTGCCAATATGAGCATTTCACCCCCCGATGATCAAGTCTTCGCTCTGTTTGAACGGCAAATGTTGGAAACAAGTTTGAGTACGTGGCGTCTAGAGGATCCTGTACGTGTCGTATCATCCGCGAAAGAAGTGGAGATGCCAAACAAGGATGAAGAGAACAGCGAGGACAGTGAGGACAGTGGATGGGAAGGGCTGGACTATTCAAGAATGGTAGAAATATAGTCCTACAACATAGAGTAAGTAGTACCATACATAGAATAAAGAACATTCAATCGTCCGTCTCTTCCAGTGACTTGAACCTCTGCCATATTTTTCTTGATGGAATTTGAATGGTTTGTACGGCCAAAATGTGGGCAACATGTTGGTTTAGTAAGCGCTTCTTGATACCTCGCCCTCCCAAATCTCGTCGAGCAAACAACCGCAAAAGTTTGGAACTAGATCGAGTACGCAGATGGAAGATAGTTCTCAGCGGTGTGGGCAAGATCTGCTCGCTTCTTGCCGGTGGACGTCTTGGTTTTCAATTTTGGTTCTCGTTGTATATCGAACCTGCTTTGGAGCACTTCGACCGTGAAAGGGAACTGTAATGAATTAGTATTTATCCTTGAGCATGGAGGTACCACACATGGCCGGCTTGCAATTATTATACGTAGAGTTTTGCCAGAGTAGGAGATATTTGGTCAAGACTCAATTTCGAAATTGATATTTGGTCATTGATTCAATTGGTAGCTATATTATTACCTGTATCTTCTTTTCGAACACGATTTTGGTGAGGCCGTGCTTATTTTTGTCATTCCAGTTTGTCAATTACTGTATGGTCAGAATACAAGGCTCGTTTTGATAAAAGTACAGTTATGGCGTATGACCAACATCAGTTGTACCAGAATCATTTTCAAGCCTGCTTTGCCGGGTCACACGATCTCGCTCATCGCGGATCAGGACAGCACTCCATTTGACTCATTCTTTAGACATCCAGGAACAACATGAAGCTTCTCCGCCTCCAATTCCTCTCCCTCATCGCCATCACCGCTGTCACTGCTCGTTTCATCGACGAGTTTACCGTCGTTGGAAGTGGAGCTCAGGAATTCCCTGATCCTGTTTACGACACCAATGGTTCTGCAAAGCTCAACATCAAGTTTCAGGAAGGTTTAACTGCCTTTGAATTCGACTTGACATTGGGCAACATTGATGGCGTCACCAAAGCTCATTTGCATTGTGCTCTTGCAGGAGTACCCGGTCCGCTCGTGGTGGAGCTGTTTCCCACACAGGCTGCTGGTGAAGACTACACGAGCTTTGAACGTCGAGGTATTTTCACCAACGCCGACATTATTGCCATTAACGCCGACGACGCTCGTTGTGGGGTCACCATCAACAATGTTGCCTCCTTCTATGAGGCTGTCTTGCAGCGAAAGATCTATCTCAACATTCATACTGTACTGTTTCCCAATGGCGAACTTCGTGGTCAGATCTTTTGAGAGATCACAATGTGGTGTTGTGATTCGCTCCTGGCTTCCACAAACAGTTCTGACTGTGCCAGTCGATCGATCAAGCAATCTACGAGTTTGGTGAACAATCGAAGATAGATGAAGTGCTAACTACACGTACTCTAGTAATCTCTCATAATTTGGCAAGAGTATGCTGTGTAGTGAAAACTTGACGACGACCTGACCACATCTTGTGGTAGACAAGAATCTCGCTCGCTCAACCAATCTACTGAAGAGCAATCTAGGCTTTTATATTCTATGCGAGTGCACACTTATTGATGCTCACTCTCTAGAGAGACTTGGAGGAGGAGGAGCGATGATTGGTGCATCGGTACACATTCGAACATGCATCGTGAGTTGAAGAGTTGACTGTGAATGAAATATGTCACAACTTCCGAATTATTAACCACTATGCGGTTTTCTGTCAACTAACTTCAACTTTGTATCATTAGATGCCCGTGATAAAGCGAATATGTGCATAGTCCCGAGCAGCCACTAGGCACACTCTCGAACTCGAAAGCTTGATTGATTCTCATCCTGTTCCAACACCAGCTAGACTATGGAGCGTCAGAGCCAGAGATTCTAGACACGTTGCAACACTACTGTAAAAGAACAGTAGTTCTGTCACTTCAGCACCAGATAGACGGCGAAGCGACGGCCAGACCCGACGGCCGACGAGCACGAAACTCTTCATCTTCTGCGGCGACGACTTCTAGCCCCTGTTGCCGCTCGCTCTCTACTCTAGGCCGACTCTATGGCATGGGAAAGCGGACTCTTCCGCAGACGGCTCAAATATAGCCAAACGCTTCATTCATACAACTTGTCGTTACAATACACAACTTAGTGTATCTATTGGAAACCAATTGCCACCTCTTCGACTCCGCAAATATAAATGCTGGTATCGGATCAACTCGGTCTCTTCTAGGTAACATGTATGTGTTGCACTAAGAGCTCCCATCTCAATCGCATCGGCATCTCTTCTTTCCTTCAAGAAAAGTGATCCTGTAAATGAAAATCTTGGCAAGGATTTTCTTGAGCGTCTTCGAGGCGTTTCACTGGTGCTTCATCGACATACTCGAGTCGAAATATCACATCGTTAGTCAGTTTAGAAAGGGGTAGTCCTGTCAAGTTTCGTGTTTCGTTTGGGTCCCAAGTTGTGTATCCCATTTGCGCTAGCCTTTCATGCATGGACTCAAAATCGCACGTGGGGTTTGGGTTGTGTTCCGACACAGCCAGATATAACACCTCCATTACTATCCTCTTGACGATGCGATTGCACAAAAGTAACATTGCTCCGTTCAGCACTTCCACTTCGAATGTCTCCACATCTATTTTCATCAAATCCACCACATGGACGTTCGGGTGCCTCGTCAGCATGACTTGGTCGAGCGAGACGGCCTCCATGTAGTCGAGTCCGTACGTCTCATTGTTCATTGGTGGTTCCGCTGATGATTTGCAGTCTTTTCCACTAATTTTCATATTGCTGAGATTAATTTCAGCGTTGGTCGTTCGCATCCGCACTCTAGTAGATTCATAGGAAACCGCATTCATGTACAAAAATGACGTATTTTGCCAGCCGTTTGCTCGAACCGAACTCATGAGCACCCCCATGTTATCTCGAAAGGGTTCGAATGAGATGACCGTTGCCCCGAGAGCAAGAGCATTCAACGAAAAGTAGCCAATGTTCGCCCCGACATCAATAAATACGGGTGCCACTGCATCGTTGTTTGCAAGATTCAGCACTCGTACAATCAATTTTCGAATTGGCGGGTCATGGACCTTTCCTGCCAAGAGAGCACCACTAATGTACACGTCTTTCTTTGTGTCGCGCACCAACATTTGCATGGTCTTGCCAGAAGCAGCAACAGCAGCAGAAGCAAACTCACGACCTGGAAGAACTGTCACCTTGGCCCACTTGTTGCGTGTGTCGGCTTGAAGTTCATCGGGTAAAAGCGGCTCCTGATTCCAAGCGTCGTGTATCGTAGTGTCGCGGTCGATGGGACACACTGTGGCTGGGCAGAAACCCCCGGCTCTCGTCAGGTCCAGGTGATCATTGGGAGCTGTATCGAGTAGGAATCCCACCTGAGCACTTAATGGTTTGGCCTGCAAATACGTCAACAGAGTAATAAGGCATAGCGCAGCAAGCAATACTACAATGCTGGACTTCCTTTTGGGTTGCCTCATCATGAAATAAATAATCCTTTCAACTGATTGGATTGGGAGGCTGTGAAAGTTACAACGCCGACACTCATTTGGTTCCCTGACAAATTGGTTTTCCGTTCTGGGGGCATTTTAGAACAGGGGTACCACGAGAGAAGTCATATTATTTTTGTATCTCGATGAATAATTCATGCACGTACAAACAAGCTTAGGACCCTGATCCTGTCACAACTGTGAGGCCGAAGATTTCTGTCTTTTGTCCGCAAAGATAAAATAGAAAAATGTCTCAG
>JAVCKV010485653.1:0-11780 GCA_032274145.1 Herpochondria borealis | reverse complement strand
TATTTTGGTACGGTTATCTGAGGTGACAAATGCGTGCGGTTCTAGTGGCGTACAATTATCGGAAGATAATTGTACTTTGCCTACCGCAGAAATCGGGTTAAATATCCGAGGTGCAGGTGCCAGACTAAGAAATAAATGATAGAGATATACTATCAAACAGTCCTACTTGTTTCATAGAGCGGAGCAGATATGACCACATCCCTCATAGATGTGTGTAGGACAAGTATCCCCCGTTGGATACTTGTTGCGAGCTAAGAAAGTTGTGCTTCAAAGTAATCACGCACGTTTCTGGGTGAGTGCAAGAGTGGGGATGTTCGCTCTTTACAGCTTTAAAACCACTCGATTAGTCTAGTTGGTCAGTCATTTACATATAAATTTTTCCACTACCCAGTCAGTCAGAAATATGGCCCTGGCTTTATTTTGTCCTATTTTCGGATTTAGCAAACCACTTTCTCGCAGCCCTTGTCCGATTCCACAGTATGTACCATTCATGTCCTTATGGAGGACTTTGATAATGGGATTGCATTTTGCAATCAACAACGACAGATACTTCTTGGGAATTTATCTATGCATAAAACTGACCGTTGGCGTCATTAGTTCTACTGATCTCTGGTGGAATTAAAGAAATTGACACTTAAAGAAATATTTTGATGGGTTTTGACGGGAAGTATTGTTCTACACATCCAGATTGGTTCAACGAAAGAACTTAGTTCTCAAAGTTTTAATGGGACGGCACTTTTTTCGTCAGTGGTCTAGACTAAATTGAAATTATTAGGATCCATTGAATACCATGAGATGTACATTGAAACTTCAAAACGATAACAACAAATGTAAATCACTGTAGCTAATCTCCACCTCATGTTTTTGAAATCAAAGCCTTGAATTTACGCGAATAAAAAAAAGAATAATATATAAAAACGTAACAAAGACGTAATACAAATGCTGACCTGCCTCTTACAAAATCACCAAGTATTTTCCTGAAAATATCAAAAGACAAAGCTAACATACTTCTTTATAATTCCATATAGTTTTAATTAATAAGAATAATGCATTCGATAACATATTTTGTGAATTATAATTTGATTAAATAAAACATCAAAGCCTAAACTTGGATTTAGTATGAAAGAGTAGAATTCCGTAAAATATAGCGAAAAAAGGTAAATAACAAAAAATATCAAAGACTAAACCTTGAAATAATTAGTGAATTGATATAATTGTGTAATTAATATTATTATTTAATTTGTTTTATCATTTATTTCACGTTATTATTTATTTAATTCATATTATTATTTAATTTTTTTTATCATTTATTTCACGTTATTATTTATTTAATTCATATTATAATTTAATTGGTTTCATTCTTTATTTGATGTTATTACTTAATTGATGTCATTATTTATTTGATTTTATTACTTAATTGATGTTATTATTTAATTGATGTTATTATTTAATTGATGTTATTATTTAATTGATGTTATTATTTAATTGATGTTATTATTTAATTGACTTTACTATTTATTTGTTATGATTAATGAATTTGCAAAATTTTAGGAATTTGTACAATTTTTTATTTCAAATAATTATTTTTTTAAATAAAGTTTTAGTATATGTAATGAAACATATAAACACATTTTTAAATTGTTTAAAATTTGTCTAAAATAGTTAGATTATTTTTAAATTATTGAGTAATTCAAATGAATAATTGTCTTCAATAAATAATGTTAATAAGTAACTACTTTAACTAAGTAAATAATATAAATTTTTACTATCTTTTTCGGAGTACTAGACCATCACTCTAAGTTTGGCTTTACTCACTATTTACATTTAAAGTGCCTTTCTTGTGATTTGAGCTACTTTTGGCTAAACGTTTTAATGATTCGATTTGCACCACTGACCTCCTTTAAATACATATTACTGTAACTTTTCTTCAATAATCGTGGTGAGCCTCCCCGTTGTGCCCATTTCCTCGCAATACGACCTTCCAATGCAGCGATAGCCACTCTCATATTTCAGTCTTCTAACATTTATATTTCTTAAGAGCGGAACTTGTTGCACCACAATATAGTATATCTGCCGGCGTAATAGAAAAAGAAAGTCATTATTACATTGAACTTTATTGAAGCATTTTTGATGCCTCAAAAGCCTTCTGGTAATGCAGTTACGGAAAATTGCCTAAAATCCAAAAAGTGCAATTTAAAAGTCGAGAAGGACACAAAGCAAGAATGGAGAAAGCAACAAATATTTTAGATATATATTACAGGCAATCCATAGAAACTAATACTTATATTTATAAGTTTGGAGTGATAGAAGTTTCGAGATAAGTATTTTGATCCTTTTTGTAGGATTTAAAGTGGAACATGCAGCAAACAAAAGCCTGGTTATAGCACAGAATTTTACGAGATGTAAACAACTTACAATAAATAAAGACACACGTGAAAATGTAATACTTACTTTTTGCAATAGTTAATAATGAAAATTGCCCAGTTATCGCCTTTCTCAGAATATAGGGTCCATATTCGACAGTGTTTTGAAAAAAATCTAGATATCACATTTTAACGATCCAAGTAAGCTCAAACTATTTAAATATACATTATTATAGAATGTAGATTTAAATAGTTTGAGCAAACAATCGTTTTAACAAGAAAAGAAATATTAGTATGCTTCTTTTCTAAACGAATGCGCAAAAAAGAAATTTTCAAACCCTCACCATTTTTCATTTTTAATATTGAAAGGTTTGAAGTGTCCATTTTTCAAAGACATTGGAAGTAGTTACAACAATGAAACAATTTTACACAGTTCTGGAATCGATTACTTAATTCTTTCAGTAGACTACTTGATCTTTTGAAGAAAGTTGTGTCTTCTTTTCACCCTGGCCTAAACACAGCTAGAGCAACTCCCAAAGTTTTCCCTATCGGGACTTGAAACAACCTTCTGCGGAGCGTAGCAGGTCGTGCAAGTCAGCTTTATTTTACTGAACTTTCCTTTCTTCTTCACACACACGCCACCTCTGCACATGCGCACTTTGTAAGACAGTATGGTATCTTCATTGCAGCAAGTCTGCCCATCTCCAAAAAACGGAACATCACCAAGCGGCAAATGTGCCTGAGGGAAACTACGCAGACTTGAAGTGATAGGGGTGCGAAAACGGCCTTTCGATCCTACACGGACACGAATAAAGCCGGAGACCGTGATGGGATTCGGGGGAGGCTCGCCAGACCTACTTGGTGAACTGCTTGCGGAAAGGACACCCATGGAGAAAGTATTGTTTCTGAACCCAGCTGCAAGAAACACAGGTTCATCGAACGGCATTCCGTCCAGATTTTTGGGTCCGATGCCTTTGCATTCATAGAAAGAGTTCTTTCCGATCGAAACCGGGCACTTTTTTTGCGGTAACGAGGACTTCTGGCTGGGGAAGAGAACAGCCTGTGCCGATCGGAATTCTGGATCAAACAGTGGTTTGAGCACTGGTACAGCAGCACAGTGGGCAACAGTGGTGAAAGTGAGATAGATTGACAGAGCAGTGGACAACGAGATGAATTCCATTTTTGAATTGAGAGTTGGCTTTTTCACGGACTGGTGGCGTCCCAAAGATTTGATACATAAAGGAAGTTGGGACTACAGTTTGTATTCCTTTTAAGAGTCTCTGGCGTGAAAGCGAGGCCGCTTACTTAAATACCTTCCGATAGAATGGAAACCCAAAGTATCCCGAACACTAAAAATTTTTGTTCCTGTGTTGTGACATATATTCTTCCTTGCTGGAAAGAGAATGGCTGACAAGTATCATAATTACTTCAGTAAATATGAGAAAAATGATCATGCACGTATTAATGCATATTAGGCACACTGAAATGCATACATGTCATATTCACATCTTATTACGAACAGGATTCGAAGCAAATGAGCGGTGGAAAGCGAATTTGATGTTAATGGTCCCTCAGTTACGAAAAGAATGTGTGTAGCTTTACGTTTTTGCTTTCCTATATTTGTTTGACAGAAAAAGCATTGTTTTTATACAACTTGTATTATAGGATTGAAAATTATGAGAATTGAACAAAGGATTGTCTATGCAAGGAATGAACGCTGCCTTACTAAATGACATCGACATCCATGAGGGAATAATTTTGATGACCTCGACGAAGCCGGGATAAAATTTGGGCGCCAACGTCGACACACAAGATAAATACTGTTGCAAGCAAAAAATTGAAAAGTCTGGTCTATTGTGCAACGTAAGAAATTCGCACATTACATACAGTAGTTGGGTTCTTCCGATTGTATTCTAATCGCTGAGTTTTATAATCATCAGCAAAACCAATACACGATTCTACATCATGAAACTTCGAACTTTCGCGAACGAGAACATGTTCCCACCATTCGTTCAGGTTGACGTGCGTGCATCTTAGAAAGGGGAAATCTCATACGAGGAAAACAAGGCATAAGGACCCCAAAGTAAGTCGAGCGATTGTCATCGTAAAACTGAAAGGTTTACAGTTCATTTTTATTTTCGTTGCGTTCCTTTTAGTGGATAAAAGTAGGCTGAAGTGTTAACCTTGGCGACAGGTGTGCCAGACGACTGGTCTTACATTAATGGTGGAGTTGAATGGGAAAATGAAAACGAAACTTCTGCTCTCATCCCTTTTGAAAAAGCACTCTCATGTGTTTCATCGTACAAAAATATGACTAATCTATAAACATAGACGATACATTTTGCAACTCAAAATTTTCCAAGACACAACTTTCTCGCGATATCATTGTATAAAAAGTGCCAGCTGATATTTTGCGTGCTGCAATATGAAAATGGAATATTGATACTTCGATTTGCTTTTCCTTTGAAAGACAAAGATAATTATTGGACGCGGCTGTCTCACTACAAGCAAAACTGGTGCCAAATGTGGGTTTCAACGAAGTTGTATGAATTAATCCCTTTAGTACCACTTGGGCTAAACGATAAAATATCAGTGATATGCTGCCGCCAATAGTAACATGACTAATACCCCAAACGTGCCAGTATGTCATTGCGTTTTAACTGGATTTTTGTGTTTGTTATAGAAACAAGTCTCCTTTAGGATTGAAGCGATAGCCAGAAACCGTTTTCTAGTAATCCAGCACTTATCACGGAACTTACTAGTTATGATGTACATAATTGCAATCTCGCTGTGGCTTACAAAAAATGCAGTACCTCTGGGGCTGAAATCAGGATCATCACCGCCGCGTACTTTGGGAACCCTAGGTGATACACCTTCACCGTCCGATGATCCCGTCCTGATGGTTCAAGGAAAGCCAGACTAAAACAGTAGTCTCTTTGCCATGTCTCTAGCGACAGACTTTGACACGAGCGATGTCAACGCGAGCGCGAGTGCTTCTTATAGGGTTAAAATTGGAAGGAGCAAACAAATATTCCTGTTTACTGTAAGCTCCTTTCACAATTATCATTACTATGATATGGATTTTGGCCGTTTCATGCAGAACTTTTTGTGAGGTGTGTAGTATTAATATTAACCAGGGCTGCTCAAGACGTACTCAGATGTCTAAACAGGCCTCTAAATTCGCGGACTTTCCTCAATTTATTTCAGATTATTTCCCTAATTTATGCACTGGGGACTCATCGATATTGGCCCTCCTTGTGACCAGTAACGAGCTGTACGGTAGTTGGTTTAGCACAGTGTGGTTAGGTGTATTACTTTAGTTGCGTATTATTATTTAGTCTTCATCACTACTATATTAGTGTTACTCTAAGCAGAGTTCAGTACGTTAGACTGCAAGTGTGCCCGTCTCGCGTTTCGTACTTAAGCGGGCCGCTCGCGTCCCATCGCGACCGCTAAAAGAACTGAAACATTCTCTGGATCTCTTCCCCTTCGCGAGCCAAGCGCCGTGTCCCCGTTTACCATCCCCGGCCTTCCCCGAGTCCACGGCCGCGTCTTTATTTACACAATCCCTCGGCACGGGTGCGCGTTTTCCCCCCTTCTCCATCCTGTCGCCATTGAGCACAACCCCCGTTTCTGTCCCGTCCGGTTACATTCGCGAGCAAAGCGCTATGTTTGGCATCTCTTTTCCTCCCCGTCCCGAAGCTAGCGAGCGCTTCTGCCCTTCTGTATATGTTCCCTTGTCCCAATGCTCACTCAGTCCTAGCGCCGCGCGCGGTATCAATACCCCGCTCCCAATGCTGCTGGCACGCATCGTCCCCCAGTTCCTCCGATATCTCCTTCGCCGCGTCTCTGCCTCTCAGCGCAAGTGCGCTGCCCCTTTATCCCCCTACAATGCCCACGCGTAACAAGCGACGCGTCTCACACCACGGCCCCCGTCCCTTGACGCTATTAAGCGCTTCTATTCTTTGTTCATGTCTCCAGAAAACGCCACGCTTTTTCATCTACCACCGTCTTACCGCCCCCGATATAAGCACCAGCGAGTTTTTTTGTCCCCCACATCCCCCTGCAGAGTGCTGAGCGCACTATTTAGTACATTTTCACCGTTACAAGTCCTCACTTACCTCGCCGAAGTATCTACAGTCCCTATTATATAGTACGTACTTTCCTAGAAACTCACCAGACTCCTAAAGCAACTACAACGAACTAAAGTATTCCTAATATCACAATCATTTCTAAAAACACTCTGTATAGGGCGTGTGATACTAAAAGTGGTCTCCCGGCCTAGAACTCTAGGATTTACTATACGTGCTACCCTGTTCACTCTGAAATGAACCTTTGCTGTAAAACCGAACAGTCTGTGACAAGATAAGAACTCTACATATCCAACCTAACCCTGACGGAATACAGCGGTACGAGGCAGAAAACACACGTGTGATGGAGTCTCTTGGCCGCCCGAAGAGTGAACCGCGTTTTCACGGACGAGGAACTGTCCGTGAGACAACGACTGTAGGGGTGGCCGGGCCGTCCGGCTCAAAATTTCCACCCTCCACTGTGCCTGGCTCGCAACCTCAAGCAAGCAGAATATCTAAACTTGCAGAGAGGGGCTCTGCTTTCGCTGACAAGAGTGGAAATGAAGTCCCCCACACTTCTGACGTTTGTGAGATTCCCCTCGGCATGGAAATGCTCGTAGAGAATAGAAACGGAGGTCCGCCATACAGCCCAGATCTAACAGCCACCTGCTTTGCTATTGTATTGACCGTGGTGTCGTTGTACCGAACATCGCACGCGCTTATGACAACAACGAGTCAGCTCCCTCGTCGTCAACCTTTAAATTGTACAGATCTCGTACAGCGACGCACAATGCAATTCCCCAATTCTCAACTTCTCACATCTCTACAACACCAGCATTGCCCCTCCATTCCTGAACCTCCTGTGCGCCATTCCGCACGAGAAGCCGGATGACGCTATCGCCCTCTTCACGCATGTTAAGCACGTAGTAAAACTGCTTAGCGTATTTAACAGCGCCCCAACCAAAGTCGTTTGTGTGGCGACAATCAGCGCCCTGTTCGACAAGGTGCTCGACCATGCGGGTCCGGCCGCGGAAGCAGCATGCGAGCAGTACAGACTGGTTGAACCGGTGGCCGTCCCATTTCGTGTTCGCCGCGTCTGGCCCAAGCTCCTCCAGCGCGTTGAAGAACGCGGTTTCATCATTATATTTCACTGCTTGAAGCAGATCCTCCTTCGGGTCGCCTGTGTACTTCGGCGTCGTGCACCACGAGTAGTCGCGCAGCGTCGCACTCGCTTTAGATGCGGTTTTGGACTTGGTCGATGTCTTCGCGCCGCTCAGCTGGCGGCCCGACACGCTGGGGCGGACGCGGATGGGTGGGTCCAAGAGAATACAGGAGCGGGACAGGAGCCCAGTACCTCGTATCCAGGCCGGCGCGGCGTGGATGAAGGCGAACATGGGGTGATGGAGAAGGGAATAGGTAGCAGAGAAATGCTGACGGTGATGGAGCAGATGTTGCGGAGGTGGTCGGCAGAATGGAGAAGGAGGGTATGAAAAAAAATCGAGATGTATTGTGATTTTTGAAGTGCTCGGAGAGTTGCCAGTGTTTCTATTCGTGCGCTACTTCGTAAATATTTTATAAATAGCGCGGTGAACCAGCAAGTGAAATGGACCCGATTAATCGAATAAACTCTATTCGACGAGCTACTTTTGGAGAAATTTAGATCGAAAAATAGGGAAGTAACCAATATTTTTAATGTGTTTTTCAACACTACCTCCACGGCCAATGAAAAAGTTGGGCGGTCACGGCGCTCCTCGCCCGCCTCGCGACACATGGCATGCGTACGTCCGGTGCTTGTCTGCTCGCGTCTGGCCATGAACCTCGTTGAACAGCCCTTTTACACGTGGCGAACGGTGCATTGAACTTGAAATATAATTCGCGCCATCCGTCATGGATGGCCAGATCCATACTGCCCCTGCCCGCAATTGCATACCTCAAAAAATATTCAAACACAGCTCCGCACGCTAGCCCTGCAGGCCGCTATATATATATATTCCCAGGTTTATTTAAAATAGAGAAATGAAAGTAGCGCGTAGAGAGGAATTATTCTAAAATACACTGTAAGTGCGTCTAATACAGTTAAACTTTTGGTTGACACTGCAAAAATACTATTGCATTTTGCTGGATTATACAACGACGGAGAATAATTTATAACCCACAGCCTAATTTGGGACACCAGTGGTGCCCCTTGCCCAAGAAAACAAACCAACCTGTCACCCGCGTAACAACGTGTCTATCGGATGCTTGGTTTTATTGAGCACGAAAAAATATATTGAGCAATAAAAAATCTCGAATTGAATTCGGCAAGTCCAATGTGAGAGCTCAATCCGGGAGTAGTCGGAGTCTTCAGAAATTAAGTGCACTGCTAGATTTCTAAAAGTAAATCAATGAGCAGACAAAACAGTGGCGGGAGAAAATCTAGATTGGGAAAATGTATAGAGCCTTGCCGAGGTCTCTGCAATTTTTTTAACTGATTGGCAAAAAACCAGGAAGATTTTGTGCCAAGCTGTCAAAAAAATTGTAGAGACCTCAAAGATGCAAGAAGCCGAATGAAGGGTGTGATAAAATCGGATGTGCGGCATGAAACGTAGCAAGAATGTAACCATCGTTTCGAATTGGACAAGGACACCTCTTTCCTCCTCCTCAACGCTGCTGCTGTAACTTCCGTAGGGTCTGCAATGAGGTTGGTAGAGGATGAATACATAGGTAAGAAAAGGAGGAAAATACCATTACACCACTGCGTGCAGTGCTACTGAACCCAAAGTCGAATATATCAAGCACCTCGTGTCACCCGCTTTTTGCTTGCGATACGGGTTCCGATTTCATTCTGTCCCTTAAATTTGACCGTCACACTTTCTTCGATTTACTTTTACCACTGTTCAATCAACATAAACGGTAGAAATCTCTACCTAAAAAGTGTGTCCCGCCGTGGTCGCAGAACGACGATTGATTCCATTGATATTCTAGGGTTGAAGCTGTGATATGTGAAGTCAAGTGGACGACAGTACACATTGTCCCTAATATTTGGAGTCTTCCAAACCACTGCTTCTGTGTAAATTGACTATTGCCTTCAAGTACTGAAGGCAATCATTTGCGGAAAACATAATCTAAGTTTAAGAGTAGAATATGCAAGGTCAGAAGAGATGAAAAGTTTTGCAGCTCGGTTAGAACTTAGAAAAAATTGTCGACTATTTAAGGTCGTTTTCGCTGTTATGGGTAAGGGTCCTCCACCATACACTGAATACTCGGATATTGATATAGAAAGTGCATATGATGAGACATACACAGGAAATGTAGAAGTCACCAATTTACTCGATGAATGCTTTGGTGGGGTCTACTTAATGCATGTTTCAACTTTCCTGGGTCGTGGCATGATAGCCGAGTCGCAAAATAATCGGGATTAATATCCAAGTTCTTATTAGACGAGTTCACACCAGTTGGCTTCACAATCGCGTGCGATAGTCCATTTTTTATCAACATAAGGGTAACGGAAGGCAAGATAGTGATTGTAAGGAAGGTGGTTGAAACAGTCAATGTCCTGAAAGGTTTTATACTAGCCGCAATGGAAGAAAATTTAATAACGATGATGCCAAAAGAACGGCAGTCGGCGGAATGGGGCTTCATTGCAATGAAAGAACCGTTTGGGCGGACTCCGCTTTCCGCTGACCCAGAACAATGAAAGAAGGGAGCGACTTCTTCTTTTGTGTGCTCATCTTCTGAATCTTAGGACGCCGAAAGTGGATCTGAATCAAATTAATACTTTTTTATGCGAATGGTAACGAAGACATGATTGAAGCGATGTGTGGAGGACTAAGAGTAAATCATTCTCTAGGTAATGTGCCCCCACATGGCCGGGACGAACCCCGAAGGTGTTCGTTTCGGAGAAGTGAAGACATAGTCTGCGGATGGGAGAGATGAGTTTCACGCACATTTTCCACAGATTTTCAACTCGAATGTGCAGTTTTCAAGTAGTGCCTTAATTTTCAATGAGCCGTTAAGTCAATGCGAGCGATAAAAGTCCTTGCTAATTCTGCTTTGAACTGCTTGCTGAACGTCCGCTACTGTCAAAACAATTTCAGAATTTTTTTGACCTCCTTCCACATAGCGCGCCACTGCCTCAGTCAGAGTACCGACATGTTCGAAACAGGGCTGCAACAAATATAATTGCACTATATTGGCCATGAAAATGCAGTATGAAAGCATGATACATATTGAAAATTCATGTGCAATACATATTGCAATATCGCTACTTTTACAATGCCTATAGCAATACCCGAGCAAACTGCAGTATACAGCAATATCCGAGCAATATGCAACAGACTTAAGTAGTCACGTAGTAAGACTTTACTCAGTCGTGTGCAGTAGTAAGATGCCAATGTAAAAGATTGTAAAGTTACCAATCCCGTACACTATTTATAATAATTCAGCACCTCTGCAACAGGCGGGCAAAGGCTGGATTGTCTCCCAATCCCTATCTTTCAATTTAATTCAACCTCTTCTTGGGGCAAATGTTGTTTCAAACGTGTATCAATGCTGTCTGAGCGAGCACCTTGAATTGCCTCAGATACCAATTTCGCGTCCCAGAAGCGCTCCTTGATTTTAAAAAACAAGATAGCCTCAAGTACTTGAGGTGTCATAAACCTTCCACTCTCAGTCAGTATATGCTTTTCAATACTCCATAGTCGTTCCACCTCCTCAACGGAAGCCAAAATAAAGTCGCAGTTGATATGCTTTTCTGCCTCTCTGATAACTATGCTCCTTTTGGCCAGTACCTGAGCCATCCCAAATGCTCCTGCCACTGAAGCACTTGAAAATTATGCAGAACAACCCATGTTTAAATCATCGTTCACCTAATAAAGTACGGCTTCCTTCTTCTGTTCCGTTATTACGTTGGGCAAACCCTTTTGAATTTTAACGAATTAGTCTCGAACAAAGGATGGAGGAAGATAGCAACTTCTGGGAAAACATATGAAATTCCAGGCTTTCAAAGGTACAATACTAAGCCCAGCTGGTGCCTTTGTTCATCTAATATCTCCAGAAGAGCATCTTTCTCATCACAAAATTGCACATATGTGTGCCCCGTGGTTTGAAGATACTTGGTTACGAAATCGATCTCAGACAGCTCCTTAACAAATCAGAGTGTTCTGTGGCCAGCAACGACGTCTCGATTGCAGAGGTCGGCGGTCGGTCGTTTTCGGCAGAAAAATGGGCCCGGTGGAGAGTACTGGTCGCGTTGGTGCGACCCGGCGGGCAAGAACGTAGTAGTGCACCCAGGCGCTCTGAAGAAGAGAACGGGGGAGTTGAAGCGGAGGAGGAGACGTTTCTGAGATGTACTCTGACCGACCTCTAG
>JAVCKV010485542.1:0-11783 GCA_032274145.1 Herpochondria borealis | reverse complement strand
GTCCGGACAGATTGAGCATGTCGGGCCATGATGGGGAGATGATGAGGTACGGTCACTCACGTGGAGTTCGACAGCTAAACTCCAGACAATTTGGACGTTGACTTCCACTGGCGATGATTCCAGTCTCTCTTGTCTCCCTGGGCAATCGCCGAGGTAAAATCGCTATCAGGTGTACTCCAAATGCCCCAAAACAAACAACATAGAAATCAACATTTTGTAAAATTCTGCGTCAGAGCTCGGACGCACCCCTGCCGTTAGTCCCCACCCAGAAGGCGTAGCCAGATCTAGTTTTGTCAGTAAGTTCATTCCAGTTTCGCTCGTCTTCAGTTGTCCACCCAAGTGACGAACGAGGGTTCTTGCGGGCTTGCCGCTCTTCAGCAGCGGCATTCGCACTATTATTTCCCTTCTGCAAAGCAATCAGACAAAGAGTGCCTGAGAGTGCGCGCTGAAGCAAATCCGTCTACGTACAATACATAGTGAGGGCGCACGTTGTTTGAGAACAAGAGTTGCGTTGTCGCACTTACAATTGCTTCGTTGATGGTGTCTAGCGAAGCCTCAGACGCAACAAGATTTGCCCATACAAGCTTGGCTCTTCGCTTCTCATTCACCAGCCAGGCCGACAGTGCCTTTCGATTGTTGTCCTCTATTGTTTCACAAGCAAGCGCGTGTGCGGAGGACTCGAAAGGAGTTACATGTCGCTTGAGCCAATCGGACGGACCAATGAAAACGATTGGCTGGTTCCGATCATACCTGAGACACTCAAGCAGATGGGTCCTCGTTTCGTTGGATGCGTGGATTCGAAAGGAAGGCCCTTCATGTGCTCTCCGAATTGCAAGTTCCAGACTGGCAACTGCATCTTCTTCGCTACAATGTCCTTTCTCGTCAGCTTGGATAGTGCGCTTCAGCAACGAAGCAGTGAGATGTCTCAATGCTATAGACAGGTGAGAAGCGAGCAGGATAGAAAAGTGTCGCAGCCAATCTCATAAACTCACAAAATTTACGCCCGTTGTTCCCACGGAAAAGGACTGATGTATCGACGACGCGGTCATGCACAAGGCGCATAGCCCGGAGGTCGTTTTCGCTACAGATATATTTGGGGACATGACACGTGAGAAAAACCATAGAGGGAACAGCACGACGACATTGCTTCACCACCCAGCACATCTACAACTTACAGGGAATGGCCAACTAAGATGTCGCTGCTATTCAACAACTGAATCACGAAAGCCTGAATCTGTTCCAATTTTGTCTTGACTGGATTCAGCATAGCTGCAGTGATACCAGAATACTCTGCTCGATCACAGCATATAGTGAGCTCACGCGCTCATTGAAAAGAGAAAGACACCGTGTATACTTACGTGTCACGTAGTCAAGGACAGGCCGATCTGGCTTGACGAGCTCGTCGAGTACCACCGTGTGCAGCATCGGATCGACGCTGTGCAGTTGCACAAGCGTAACTCGAGCAAGCTCAATACCTGCAGACGACTTGACCATTTCACAGTCCACTGCAAACACCCTAGACCCGGTCTCTCCCACATCCACAGTTGTAACGTAGTTTTCGTCGTTTTCGCCGTTCTCTTCTTCTCCAGAGAAAAGGGAGACACAACGTCCTTCAAGCACCCATTTGGCCTCATCTAGAGTGGGCAAGCACGTAGGAGGTATCCGCGGGGGTGGTTTTCCACTTTTCACGGCCGCTTTCTGTAGCTTGATTGGGTATCCCTCACTTTTGCGCTGAACTTCGCTAAGCATCAGTTTTTTCAGTGTTTCAACCACGTGCGCCGTCGAAGTGGAATCATTCGAACCCTTACGTTTCTTGCTTGAACTTCCTACTGGTGAAACACTGAAGTAAAGTAAGGAGTCCGCAACAGACTTGAGTCGATGCCCTTGAAACCATCTTGTCTTGAGCTGATTTGAAGAGTAAGAATTCTCCTCTTGATTCTTCTTGAGCTGAGTAAGAATGGGAATTCTGGACAGCAAGTCATCAAGATCGCAATCCATTTTGTCGATGTTGAGCTCTACAACAACTAGGCTTTGAACAAAGCCTACATTATGCAGAGTTGCCCAAGCAGGGATGTTGGTGGTAATCTCCTGGCCGCCACGCTTTTTGGATGTGTTGGTTCTCTGTAACACTTGATATAAGATGTCTCGATGATCTACACCTTCAGTGTTGTTTGAATCTCCATAGTGGCTTTGTCGCCTAGGTCGCACTGCAGGCCCCACGCCTTTCAAGACATCAGCTGAGGCCAGCTCCGTGAGCTCCTTCCAATCTGAAACATTTGAAATGCCGGTAGATTCACATCCTTCCTTGACTTCTAGGGCTCGCTTGCGCAACTTCTTAAGTCGTCCCCGTTGTTTCTTTGAGAGCCTCGAGGAGGTCGTGGCGTCGTCGACCTTTTCCTTTGCATCGTCGTCACCGTGCACCATCGTATTATTTTGAGTGGAGAGTTTTGGCGCACTGTGAACTGTAAAATTCGGTTGAAATTCTGCAAAATTCAAATTCAAATTTTGGCCAATTTGCCGATTTGGATTGTCCTTTCGTGGTGCTGTACCGCACCGGTGCAGTCAGTACTAACTTTACGTGTACTGGCACGAGTAATCTTTGAGAAGATGATGGAAGATGGATGGCATTGGTTGGTTCGAGTTGGTTGCTCGTTCTCCACAGCACAACAACAGCAAACGAATCAGCGACAAGAATCAATAATACAATGGCAAAAGGAGGAGGAAAATCTGGAAAGGTCCGCTATGATGGCATCGATGTTGCTGCTATGGTGAATCAGCTGCAGCGAGAGCTGCTTGGACGACGCATCATCAACATTTACGACGGAGTCAGTGATTCGGACGCATTTTTGCTGAAGCTCGATGGTGGTCGGACCATGCTCTTCCTTGAGTCGGGAATTCGCTTCCACACTACCCAGCATCAGTCTTCATTGCAGCAAGAGGGGATGCCATCTCCTTTTTGCTCAAAATTAAGAAAGCACCTTCGCGGTCTCCGGTTGGAACGTATTGTGCAGTTGGGGAAGTACGACCGAGTCGTCAACTTTGTGTTCGGAACAGGAGAGTCTCGTCATTCGCTCATCCTCGAGCTCTATGCCAGAGGCAATATCATATTGACCAAGGCCTCATATGAAATCTTGGCGTTGTTGCGATCACACGAGTACGAGGAAGTATCGGTGAAGGTTGGCCAGATCTATCCTGTCACATATGCGACTAGTTTGGGCAACACCTCTGAAGGTTTGTTGAGCAAGAATGCTGAAGAGGCACTCGCATGGGCGAGGGACGAACTTTTACAACATCAAGCCAAGCAACTGGAAACTGGGAAGAAAAAGAACTCGTCCACAGTCATGCCGCTGAAAGCCTTCTTATTGAAACCAACGTCAGGAGTCTATCACTTTGGCCCTTCGCTCCTCGAGCATTGTATTCTATGTGCGGATCTAGATCCTAATACGAAGGTTGGGATAGATACTATTGACGTGGTGCTGTCGATGGCCGATTGGGAAAAACTGCTTGAGTCGTTGAAGGAACAGGGCGCGAGGATGCTGGAGAAGCTCACTGGCAGTGATTGCTGTGGGTATATTCTGTATCGTTCAAAGGAGAGCAAATCAGACGAAGCAGCTCAAGCAAATTCCAACGGCCTCTTAAAAATTGGTGGGCTTGCCCATGTCGACAAGGTTCTCGAGGAGTTTCAGCCACACCTTTTGAAACAACACGAAAGCCGCCCGGTGATAAAGTACGACTCCTTTTCCAAAGCCGTGGATGATTTTTTCGCACATTTGGGCGGCCAGAAACTAGCGTTGCGCGCAGAAGCCGCCGAGTCAGCGGCACATCAGAAACTAGAAAAGATTAAAAAGGATCAGCAACAGCGAGTCGACTCGCTAGTCAAGGAGCAGGACCGGCTAAGAGATCACGCTCAGTTGATCGAAGCACATGCCGAAGACGTCGATAAGGCGCTCGGAGTCATCAACTCCGCCTTGGATTCAGGTATGGATTGGGAAGCGCTCGAGCAACTAGTGGATGTTGAACAACAGAATGAAAATCCCATCGCTTTGCTGATTCAGAAGCTGAAGCTCGAAGATGACGCAATGACGCTGTCGCTTCCTGACACGTCCCAGGAAACCGATGGAAAAGTTCCACACGTCAATGTCACTGTCTCCCTCCAGGAGTCAGCCCACGGAAATGCAAGAGATATGTATGCGAAGTACCGCGCCTTCAAGGAAAAATCGCAGAAAACTCTGGAGGCGTCAAGCAAGGCCCTCAAGGCCGCAGAGCTGACTGCACAAAAACAGCTAGCCGAAGCGCAAAAGAAAAGCAAACTCACGACAACGATCCAAGCTGCGAGAAAGCCGCACTGGTTTGAAAAGTTCCACTGGTTTATAAAGTCCGATAACTATTTGGTTCTTGGTGGACGAGATGCCCATCAAAACGAGTTACTTGTTAAACGCTATCTACGAACCGGTGATGCCTACCTTCACGCGGATGTCCACGGTGCTTCTTCCTGTATAGTTCGTGCGAAACGAAGACGAAAGAAGAACGGCAGAACCGAACCGGTGCCTTTATCAGACCAAGCTTTGCAAGAAGCCGGAAACTTCACCATATGTCGCTCATCCGCGTGGGCTTCCAAAATGGTGACTTCTGCCTGGTGGGTTGAGTCGCACCAGGTCTCTAAGACGGCGCCCACCGGCGAGTATCTCAAGGTGGGGTCTTTCATGGTGAGAGGCAAGAAGAACTTTCTCCCACCAAGCCAACTTGAAATGGGTCTTGCGGTGCTATTTCGATTGGGCGACGAGGATAGCATTGCGAGGCACAAGAACGAGAGACGTGATTTCGCTTTGATGGACTCATTCGACGATGACTACCAGTCAGAGGATGAACACCAGATTCAGAATGGAGCTAAGCACACGAGTGATGTTGACGCTGCTGAAGCAATGGTTGAAGGCGAACCAAACTCACCAGCAGAAAATGCAAACGACGAAGTTGTAGAGAACATCAATGCCGAGGAAATCACATCAGTGAGTAGGGAAGAGACAGAGAGAGAAGAGGAAGGCATCGCCGAAAGTGAAAAAGCCGATGAATCCGTGCTTCCGGAAAAGACTCCAATAAGGAAAGGTCTGTCCGTTAGAGAGAGAAAGTTGATCAAGAAGTATGGCTCATTGGAAGCTGCCGAGAAGGCGGCCGCAGAACGAGAAATGGCAGAACAGAATGCTATCGAGAAATCAGAATCGACGAGCAAAGCGAGTACTATCCAACCAGTGAGCACTTCACATCAACTGGCTCAACCTAAGCGGGGTAAAAGAGGCAAGATGAAGAAGGCTGCGAGGAAGTACGCTGACCAAGATGACGAAGATAGAGAGCTCGCACTCATGGCCTTACATGGTGGGGAAAAGAAATCCCGAAATTCCAGAAAAGATTCTGGATCAGCGACCACCGACGTACAAGAAAAAGCAGGTGCTGAGACACAGGCGCTTCTTGTGACGAATGCAGCTGAGGTAGCCAGTTCACTGCCTGAAGGTGTAAAGGGCTTGCTTGCAGAGTGTGTCACCGTGATTTCAGGCTCGGAGATGGAACAAGTTGTTCGTTGGGATAAGTTTGATGGAGACGTTCTCGCGCAGCTGAAATCATTGGCCTCGCTTGACCAGCAACTTGCAGCAGCGAAGCGTCTGCTTCAATTGAAACAATCAACACGAGTGGACAACTTCTCTGCTAGTCTTGCCGGCATCATCAGGACTATAAAAAAGTTCGGCGATGTGACACTTGACGACGAGACTACTAGCGGGAAAGGAGGAAAGCGCAAGACAAAGGAAGACAAATTGAGAGAAAAGGAAGTGTGGAAGGAGACCCTTGCCGCTGAAGGTATTCCTAACGAAGATGGTGATGAAACTGAGATCGACGATACAGTTGAAATCAGCAAGCTCACTGGGATGCCACATGCGGAAGACGCGTTGTTGTATGTTGTTCCAGTCTGCGCTCCGTATCAGACTCTTTCAAAATTCAAGTACAAGGTGAAACTCAACCCTGGGAACCTAAAACGTGGAAAAGCGGCGAAGCAATGTGTTGAAATATTCCTAAAAAACGACGGCGACAAATCATTGCAAAGCGAGCGCAACCGTGAGCTCATCAAACGAATTGCCGACAACGACTGGGTCCAAGTAATGTGTTCAGACGTAAAAATATCTGCTCCGGGAGCCAACAGAGGCAACAAGAAGAACAAGGGGAACGCAAAGAGGGGGAAGAGGAAATGAAATCTCAGTGCACCATGGAATTGAGACACCATGTGAGAGGAGGAAATGGTCGTCTGGAAAACTGCAGTCTCCGAATAGATGCAATACCGTGGAAGTCCCGCAGGTGCCGCAACAGCTGTTGTCGATTGCCAAGTTCCGAGCTTGGGGTAGCGTCGGCGTCATTATCTAGAGATAGAACAATAGCAGCAAATTATCCAAATCGGGCGAAATCGAGCACCGTCCAACAAAATTGAAAATGCACTGGCACACCAATGTATCATGTACATGCAGGCAAATAACACCCATCGCATTTCAATAAACTAGATAGCGACTTCTGCGAACGGCAGTTGACTGGTTTCAGGAGTTTCTTTTTGCTACCGGTAACTGTGCATCGAGTGTATCTATCTTTATTATATCTACAGCGTCGTTCTCTTAGAACTTAGAACGACCATATTTGTTCTGGCGACAGATTCGCTGGAATGCTTTCATCAACGTACTCCTCGATATCGCCGCCAACGTATGACTTCAAACGATGATTCCTCTGCGGGTGTCGCAGCTTGTTGAGAGCACGGGCTTCCACCACCCGAACACGATCTCTTGAGATGCCTAATCGTTTCGCAGTCTCGTCAACGGTTTTCTGTGTTCCGTCATCCAGACCAAATCGAGCAACAAGAACATCGCGTTCCTTGCTGGGTAGCTCATCCACAACTGACAAAATAACTTCTCTCAGAGATCTATTTTCTGCATCTTCCTCGGGAGTGGGTGAATCAGAGGAGATGAATTCGCCCAATGTGACCGACGTCTCATCTTGCTTGTTCTTCATCCCCCGCACTGGATTCTCCAGCGAAAGCACTGTCCTCGAGGAATCTGAATAAAGTCTTAGCTTCTCTACAGTCATCCCAAGGTAATGAGCAAGTTCGGGTTGTGTTGGTTGTCTACCAATTTCCTTTTCCATCTCTTTGCGAGACTTTTGAATTTTCCGTATTATGGAATGGACTATGGACGAAGGTCCGTTAGAAAGGTTCAAAGATGGAGGGCAGCGACAATGAATAAAAACAAGTCTTCACGTACCGTGGGCTGGTAATCGAATAGTGCGAGAGTAATCAGAGATGGCACGTAGCATGCGTTGGCGCACCCACCAAGTGGCGTAGGTACTGAAACGAAAACCTCTCTCTGGCTCAAATCTCTCTGCTGCCTCCATCAAGCCCAGGTTGCCTTCCTGGACTAAGTCGTGAAACGAAAGAATAGTACCCATACCACCATTCGCTTGATTGGCCTTCGTAACAGCATTGAAGTATCGTTTCGCGATTGATCCCACCAGGCCACCGTTCGCAGAGACAATTTTGCTTCTAGCTTGCTGTCCGTCGTACATAACTCGTCTTAGCTCCATAACGGACATACCACAAGCTTCAGCCCACATATCTTCTGTCGGCTGCCACTGATCACCTTCGTGTGTCGCTACCAGCTCATCTCGGATACGAACAACGGTTCTGAGCATTCTGATTTGATTGGTGAGGTCTCGTTCCTCGTCTTTGTTGAGCAACGCTGGAGTGTGCTTATTTGTTCTGCTGAACGTGGTTGTTGCCTCGACTTTGGGTTCTTTGGCCATGCCTTTGGGGCGAGGCATCCTGCGAACGGAACCAGCTTTAGAGATGTTGAGGCGCTTTCGTCTCTTTTGTTTCTTGACGTCGTCCGCAATCTTCACTTCAGGAGACGCGTAGATGTCGATTGGCGATGACACTCCTGCGTAAGAGACTTCCTGGCCCCTGCGTGATCTCTTCACAGGAGAACTGTTGAACGCGGATACATTATCGAGATTCCAGGATGCTGCAAGTAAAAAGAAAGTGAGAGAGCCGCTCGATTTCATTGTAAAGGAAACAGAAACGAAAGGGGTGGCAGAGTCATGAAGCTACAACAATATGATGCGATGACAGAAATCGTCTCGCATATGTCAGCGCATCATGAGATCAGCACGGACACGCAACAATCGCACGCTTACACCACGTACGACCGCTACGACGTACGCGGCGATAGCGCATGACGCACGGTCAAGATAAGCACAATACCGTTAAAAATGACATAACAGCACATATGTACACGGTACCAGTAAGTGTCTGCTGAGGACAGGATGACGCAAACATGACCTCACAGAATGTACAAAACACATTCTTCAAAGAAAATGCAAGATGCAAGTACGTTGCCAACTCGGTAGCTTGTCACCATGATGATCAAAAACGAAAAGTGAAATTCTCGATACTCGACTCACCACAAACTAGCAACCCTGCGAAAACCTTTGCGCAGGGGAATGGTGCCATCGTAGCCGCGGATCGTCCTTGCAGGTGAGCAGTGAGAGCGCTTTTGTGTGTCCTTTCGTGTACGTCTCGTGTACTCGTAGATCTATTCAATCGTTATGATGATTGAAACGTTCTTTGTCACGTCGACACTCTACAGCATCGATGGTTCCAAGAGGAGGGAGATGCTTGTTCACGGAGCTGTATCAGTGGGCAACCTGATACTTTGTGGATTGACGACAAGATCGCTTTGTGATGGAAAATATGTTGCAAAACGAAATGATGGTTGGTGCTCCCGAGGGGGCAATAGATCGTGAGTATCAATGGAGTTCGCATGATGTCTGGCCGTACTTCGATTTCCGTTGCTACTGTACAATAGCAAAGTGTACAGTATACAGTGCGTAGGCTAGCTACGTAGAAGCTTGAGGAGAGTGACCAGGTAGTCTATCAGGCAGGCGGTAATTGTGGAGTAAGCATGCCGCTAGCTCCCTGCTAGCTAGCTGAACAAGAGCTGTCGCCACAAAAGCGTACTGAAGTAGGAGACTACAGTGCCTCCTGGTATGAACCCCAGAGGGAACAAACACAAGCTACTCTCAGTGCTGCAAACGCAAACAAGTTTTGGAAACGGCATGGAGAAATAGAGCAGGGGAGATACAGGGCGCATGCATATCTCACTACAGTGCAGAGAGTGGACGTGCAAGGTTTCACCTCTGCGGAAAGGGCAGCACGTAGATAATGGAACGGCACAGTGACTATGAGAAAAGGTACGTATCTAGACTTTTGCTTACTGGACATAAACCATTTCGCGAGAAGAAGGGCTTGGCACAATCTTGCTTCTCCAGCCACCACTCTTGACATCCCCTGGGGCAACATTTGTAAGTTTGTCCTGAGGAACGTAAACCATGTTGTCGGTTGCATGAACCATCCATGGTTCTTGGCGAAAGTCATTACCGAATGGTTTAGGCAGCAACCAATGCAGACCAACAGTCACACCTTTACGTGGAATGGGCTTGTACTGACCGCTGGCCTTAGCAACAAGAAGTCGCTCTGCGCAGAACTCCTTTAGCTGAGACGCGAATGCAATCTTGGCAGGAACTGAAGACCAAGTCTTGGCGCCCTTTGCAATGAGATTCTTCGCAGCCTTCTCAAACTCTGCCGTGGACTGCTGAACGACATTGGCCATGTCTTGGGCCAAGTTGGGCGACACACGCAACTGACTGAGGCTCTTGCGGAAGGATTCAAAGGTAGCATCGTGTAAAGAAGTCAACTGGTCCTCGAAGAGGTCACTCATCTCCGAATACAGTTCGTCTTGAAGCTGAGACTTGATTTGCTGAGCGACTGAAGAGGAGACACTGGATGATTCCAAGTCATTCATGGCGCTCTTGACCGCAGCATCACAAAGATCACCAAAGTTCGAGATCAGCGGAGTAGAGGCGACTGTCGATTGAACACCAGCGATGGCAGACTCCAAGGCAGTACGCGCGGCCGGTCCCAATTTTCGCGCAGCGGCTAAGTCCTTGCCGGAGAGGGAGGGCACAGCACCTGGCGCGAAGAAATCAACTGTGGCCGCAATAGCTGCCGCAGCTTCCGAAGGTTCGCAGCCTGCAGCTTCACCCAACTTCGTCGCGACATCAGCTGGCGAGGACACGTACTCGACACTAGAAAAGATGTCGGTCAAAGATTGAGCAGGACGTGATCCTCTTGGCTGCACCAAGTTGGGTAACACAGCTGCTGCTGTCTCTTGCAACTGCTGTTGAGCAGCTGCAGCATCGGTTGAAACCACGATCAAGGTGGACTGGGTACCCGCAGCCAGCAATCGCTCAATGGCGGGTGCTAGGGTATCGAAGAGCCCCTCACCACGAGACAAGTCAATGGGGCTCGGATAGAAGACTACGGTGCCACCGCACGCGACAACAGTGGAAGCAACATCTAGCGCGCTGGCATGGGGACCTGGGTTTGCTACAGCGAGTCCATTCTTCGAGGTGTCAGATTTTGTACCAAAAGCAGTCAAATCAGATTCTTCGAGTCCAAAAATTGACTCCAAGAGTGTCGCTCTTTCGGCTTTGGTGGAGCTTCTGCTTGTAACCACACAGGCCCGGGTTACCTCCGACGCGCCTTCTGCTTCCAAGTCGCTGATCACCGAGGACAAGCTCATTGGCAGTCTGGACTTGCTTGTACTAACCAATTGAGATGCATCGTTGCCGTCCAAAAGGAGCGAGCAGATAAGGAAGATACTCGATCTAGATCTATTGAAAAACATTGGGGCTAAGCAAAGATCCGAGATGATCCAGCGTTACAAAGGGATTACAACAGAAAGAGAGCGATGAGTGATGAGTGATGAGTGGCAGATCTACAAATCTTGTGATCCAGATTACAACATTGCCATCATGGACTTGCCACCTGGAAGCAATTGAGTTTTGGGGTGCGTCACGGATGACATTCAGAGCGTGAGGCACGGACGGTCAAGATAACGGTACAATACCGGTAGTTTTATAATGACCTTACACTATATTTTGTACTGTACAGACAGTACCAGTAAGTTACCTTTCAAAGTCATTCCGCTCCGTCGGCGCAACGGTGATTCGATTCGGATTTCGGATCTACAGTAGCTTTGCGCCTTGCTTTCCATCATATCATCCCAAACCGACGATGTCTGCCGAACCCTCGGGCACAGCTGACGCATTGAGCAGTCCTACTGCTGGAGTGGAACAGGGTGCTGGGACCCCAAGGGCAGAGAGAAGCTCCTCTGTTGCCATGATGGAGTTCCCAATGGATGATTCTGTACCGCTTCCTGTGACGCCACAAAACAACCATAGTTCTGCGACAGGCGGGCTGTTTTTCGCTGACGCTACCTTAGATCTTGATGAGGCACACGACATTGCAGAGACTCCTGAACCCCAAAAGTTGGTCATGACAGCATCAGCTGCACCAGCTGCAATCCCCTCTGTGGAGATACCTACGCTTGCCAGTAGTCCAACCCCACCAACGTCAAAGGAAGCAATTATCACGAAGCTCGGTCCGAACACGGGCAACCTCATGAACCGTATTGATAGTGGCGGTCGGGGATCAGTTGTTTCCAATCAGCAACCCACGCATCGTCCAAGGCCTCCACGCCGACCACGCGATATTCCCTGGTTAGTTGGATTCATCGTTGTTGTCCCGCTGTCGCTGCTAATTGCCTCGTGCCTATCGACGGATACAGAGGAGGGTTCCCTTGTGGCCATATCGAAGGCCTCCAGGCGATCATCCTTGTATGGTCTCATTCTGGCATTCGGGG
>JAVCKV010485541.1:0-37246 GCA_032274145.1 Herpochondria borealis | reverse complement strand
GTAACGATAATGATCGATAAAAACGCACCGACAGGGCGCGTTCGCAGTAGCAGAGGTTCTGCCGCGCAGACTCCTAGCCCTCTTATTGATCGGTAACGCTGCAACATCGTCCGTGATTACCATCATGGGCTATTACATTGTTAGTGAGCTGGGCATGAGCCCGTGGGCTATCAGTGTGTACACAGTCACTGTGACTTCATTAGCTGTGGCGTTGAATAAATGGTTTGGAAACCTGATCGATCAAGGGGCTGATGTGCGTCAGTTACTGTTTGTTTCAGTGTTCAGTTTCTGTTGTGCGTCTGCGGTGCTGAATGTGGGGGTTAGCTTCACTTGGTTGGTGTTGTTAGTCGCACCGCTATTTGCCTTGGCCAATGCGTCACTATCAGTAATGTACACGTTCGGTCGACTCTATGCCGAGACACAAAAACTGGATGTAGCAAAGTACAACGCTTTTCTTCGTATGAATACATCCACCGGTTGGATAATCGGGCCGGGTATTGTTTTTGGCATCCTGGGTGTGTGGGGTATTAAAGGCAGTTTTCTGGCGTCCCTTGTATTGGGTCTGATTTGGATGATCACTTGGGCGATTGCTGTGCCCGTGGCGTTTCGCCACGCAGCGGATGATGGTGTTAAGTCGATCCGATCTAAGTATGTGCCGTTAAGACTGCGCATTGCGGCTGTTGCGTGTGTTTGTTTTGCCGCCACCAATATATTATTCACGGCATCCATGCCGATATATCTGATTGATGAAGTGGGCTTGCCTGCGTTCGCGCCTGGCATGTCGCTTGGTATAAAGTGCTTAATAGAAATACCAGTGATTTATTGGGCGGTTAGACTTGTCGCGCGCTGGGGTGATCAGTATGTACTTATGTTCTCTGCACTGTTGGCTGTTGTAGTCATGTTGTTAATGACTGCTGTTAACTCGGTTGTGATGCTGGCGGTCTACGCTGCCATAGAGGGTGTCTACTATGGGTTGTTCGCGGGTACTATGGTTGGGTTTATGCAGTCTTTCGCAGACGGTCGCATGGGTCGTGCAACCTCTATTTATGTGTCAAGCCTGTTCATTGGTGGCATGATCGGGTCGATCAGTGTGGGGGTAGTAGCCAGTATTTACGGGTTTAAAGGGAATGTTTACTTTGCAGCGATTACAGCTTGTCTGGCATTCGTTGCGGTTTGCTTGCTTACACGGGTGAAAAAAGAGTCGTTAGCGTAGCCTGCATTATTCATAAGGCGACTCAAGGCAATTAACGATTCACCCCTGTTTATAGAGTTTAAAGGCAATATGAAGTCGAGCACTTGACACCGATCCACCCAAACATCGCGTTGAAACGATAGAGGCGCTAAGACTTATTGGTCGGCGCGTTGTGCTGCACCAACCATTCCCTGACGGTTGATAATTTATTCTCAATGTGCCGTTTAAGAATTGCGCCAAGTAACTTACCATCCCGCTTATCCAGAGCCAGTATCATCTCTTCGTGCTCGTCCACTGCCTGTTGCCACCGCGCCGAACTCATATTGGCCATATATCTAGCGCGGCGAACACGCACGGCCAGTGATCGGTACATCGTCATGAGGGTCGGGTTATTTGCCGACTGCATAATAATTTCATGAATGCGCTGGTTTTGAATGAAGTAGTCTTGCATCTGCGATTTTTCAAAGTGTTTTAGCATTTTCTCATGCGCATGCTTTAACTCTTTAAGTTGCGCATCACTGATGTTTTCGCAGGCAAGTTCGCCGGCGACCGCCTCTAGCGCCCCCATCAACGGGAACACCTCTTCAAGGTCTTCTATCGTGATGGCGCGGACGCGGGCACCTTTGTTGGGTTCAAGTGTTAGTAGTCCGTCGGCGGCAAGTACCTTCAATGCCTCGCGCATTGGCGTGCGCGATACCCCCAGCTTTTCGCACAGTTCACGTTCCGGCACCTTCGCACCCGCTTCAAGCAGGCCCTCGACGATCATGGTCCGCAAGCGGTCGGTGAGTTCTTCGTGTAGTGACGGGCGGCTGATGGAAGCAACGCGATCAAGTGAAGTCATAATGGAATCCCGCATCTGCTGTTCTGTATCTGCCGCTCTGCACCTATACCGGTCATGAGGCAGGTGTTGTACGGTTGGAATTCGCCGCATCTAAAGCCATGGCAAGCACTTCTGCGACATGGATTGCCTGTCGATCAGTACCTTGCTCTATTTGATGGCGGCACGATGTACCGTCGGCGACGACTAACGTTTGCGCGCCGGCATCGCGTACGGCTGGCAGTAAATCTAGTTCTGCCATATCAATAGATACCTCGGCCGTATCAGTCGCCAGACCAAATGCACCCGCCATTCCGCAACAGCTGGTTTCGATCACATCAACATCTAAATCGGGGATCAGTGCCAACGTCTGTTGCACAACAGAAAACGCGCCGAGTGCTTTCTGATGGCAATGACCATGTAGCAGTGCTTTTTCAGCAGGTGCGCTCAGTGTCCAGTTTAATGTGCCCGACTCATGATCTTTTAATATCAACTCTTCCAGCAACATGGCGTGCTCTGCCACGGTGTCGGTTGCAGTGCCCGGTATCAACACTTTGTATTCGTCACGTAGCGTCAGCAGGCAGCTGGGTTCAAGGCCCACAATGGGTATTCCTTGTTGGGCGTAGGGCAGTAGTGCTTCAACCATTCGTGTTGCTTCTGTGCGCGCTTTGTCAATCATGCCGGTAGCCAGATAGGTTCTGCCACAGCACAGCTTTCTTTGGCCGGGCACTTGCGCCACGTGCACACGATAACCTGCTGCTGCCAGTACTTTCTTAGCGGCCCGCAGGTTGTCGGGTTCAAACCAGCTATTGAAGGTGTCTGCCAGTAACACGACTTCACGTTCACCCGTGGCGTCAGCTGGTGAATCGGTGAAAGGCACAGCGGACCATTTTGGCAGCCGACGACTAGCGGCAAAGCCTGTGAGTGACTGCGTCAGTTTTGCAATAAACGGGTGTTTATTGCGCAAATTCATTACGCCGTGTAGTTTTGAGGCGACGGGTGCATATCGTGGCAGATGGGCAATCAGCCGGTCATGCAGTGTGTGGCCATGAACGGCGGCGCGGGCGGCTTGAACTTCTAGTTTCATTTTCGCCATGTCGACGCCGGTTGGGCATTCACGTTTGCAGGCTTTACACGAGACGCACAGCTTCATGGTGTCATGCATGGCATCAGAGCTCATGGCGTCCGCACCCAGCTGTCCGGACAATGCCAGACGCAGCGTGTTAGCTCTGCCGCGCGTGACATCTTTTTCGTTTCGCGTCACTCGATAAGACGGGCACATCACGCCGCCTTTAATTTTCCGGCAGGCACCGTTGTTGTTGCACATTTCAATCGCGCCTTGAAGCCCGCCACTTTCACCAGTCCATTCAGACCAGTCGAGTTGCTGTTTAATGGGCAGAATCTTGTAGCCAGGCTGGTAACGAAACAGGGTGCGATCATTCATCCGCGGTGCGTTAACTATCTTGCCGGGGTTAAAGAGGTTGTCTGGATCAAAGGTCTGTTTTACCGCTTCAAAACACCGGACCATTTGTTCGCCAAACATCTTAGTATGAAACTCAGAGCGGGAAATACCGTCACCATGTTCACCTGAGTGCGAACCCTTGTATTTCAGCACCAGATCAAACGCTTCTTCGGCGATATCGCGCATGGTGTTGGCGTCTTTTTCCAGTTTCATGTTCAGCACCGGCCTGACATGCAAACAACCCACTGAAGCGTGTGCATACCAGGTGCCAGGCGTACCGTGCTTGTTGAAAACTTCAGTCAGACCGGCGGTAAACTCTGCCAGATCGGGTAGTTCAACTGCACAGTCTTCAACAAAGGATACCGGCTTACCCTCTGACTTCATCGACATCATAATGTTAAGTCCGGCTTTTCTTACTTCACCGATACGCGCTTGCAGTGCAGGGTCAATGGCATCGACAACACCGCCATGATTTTTACCCGATGCGTTCCACGTAAAGCCCAGATCAGCCATGCGTTCGTGCAGCAGCGCCATGTGTTTAAGATTTTTATCCTGGTCGTCAAAAGCAAATTCAACCAACAATATGGCAGCCGGGTCACCGCGCACAAATTCAGCAACGGAGTCTTTGTACAGATCAATGTCACGGGCCAGTGCGATCATCGTGTTGTCGACGAGTTCAACAGCGTGTGGGCCCAGTTCTACCAGGTGCTGTGTGGCATCCATCGCTTGATAAAAGCTGGGGAAATGGCACACACCTAACACCCGTTGGCCCGGTAAAGGCCACAGCTTCAGTTCAATTTCAGTCGAGTAGGCCAGGGTGCCTTCAGACCCCACCAGCAAGTGTGCAAGGTTATGGGTCTCATCTGATTGCGTTGGCACAAGGGCATCAACGTTATAGCCGCCCACACGGCGTAATACGTTAGGGAATCGTTGGTTGATATTACTGGCTTCCCGCGCACCCATCGCCAACAGGTTGTTCACCAGTGTGTGCTTGTCACCGGTTAGCCCGTCAAGAGACGCTGCCACTTCATCAAAACGCATTGAACTTCCGTTCGGCAATATGGCATCAATCGCATGCACATTGTGTCGCATAGTGCCGTAGTGAATTGATCGCTGTCCGCAGGAGTTATTAGCCGTCATACCGCCAATGGTGGCTCTTGAAGCGGTAGATACATCCACCGGAAACCACAGCCCATGGGGTTTCAGCAGTCGATTCAGATCATCCAGTACCATGCCCGGTTGCACAACGCAGCGTCGGTTGGGTACATCAAGTTCAATAAGCTGATTCAGGTAGCGTGAATTATCAATGATCAGGCCGCTGTTCACCGTTTGGCCGCACTGCGAGGTACCACCACCACGTGGCGTCAGCGGCATGGCAAATTCACGAGCGATTTCTATCGTCGCCTGCACATCAGCCACGGTGCGTGGCAGCACCACGCCAGCCGGCATCATCTGGTAAATAGACGCATCAGTCGCGTAACGTCCACGGGTAAAGCGGTCAGCGTAGACTTCGCCCGCTAACTCACTGGATAGTCGCTTTATTAAGTCAGGGTGTTGGCTGATTTCCATTGCAATTCAATTTCAAATGATTTAATAATGAATTCAAAATTCATAATTAGCAATACCTGCGGAGCAATCTGGCATGCGAACAGCCGGTCGTCATTTCCTTCAGATACCTGGCCCCAGTCCGGTCCCTGACCGAATCTTGCGGGCTATTGACATGCCTGTCATTGATCATCGTGGTCCCGGGTTCGCAGATCTGGGCAACCGCGTGCTGGGTGGTATTCAGGGAATATTTAAAACCACCCAACCGGTGATCATCTATCCGTCATCCGGTACTGGCGCGTGGGAAGCAGCCTTGGTTAATACCCTGAATAAGGGTGATAAATTGCTGATGGTTGAAACCGGCCATTTTGCTTTTTTATGGCAGAACCTTGCGTTAAAACTTGGCTTACAACCACAACTCATTGAAACCGACTGGCGGCGCGGTGCTGACCCGCAAGTGATTGAGCAAGCCCTGAAGGCTGATAGCGCACACGAAATAAAAGCCGTCTGTGTTGTGCACAATGAAACGTCTACCGGTAGCACATCTCGTATTGCTGCTGTTCGCAAAGCAATAGATGCCGCAGCGCATCCTGCATTGTTAATGGTAGACACTATATCCGGTCTGGCTTCAGCCGATTTTCGCTTTGATGAATGGGGGGTCGATGTTGCGATCTCCGGATCTCAAAAAGGCCTGATGCTGCCACCCGGTCTGTCGTTTAATGCCGTTAGCGCAAGGGCCTTTGAAGCCAATAAAAAAGCAGAGCTACCAAATTCATACTGGCAGTGGTCAGATATGATCGAAGCCAATAACCGCGGTTACTTTCCTTATACGCCTGCGACCAACCTGTTATTTGGCCTGGCAGAAGCCATGGACATGCTGAACGAGGAAGGTCTGGACAACGTCTTCGCTCGTCATCAGCGGCACGCTGCTGCAACCCGCAAGGCGGTCGAAGCCTGGGGGCTCGAGGTTCAGTGTCAGGTCGAAGGAGAACATTCGCCAGTACTGACAGCGGTGCGCGTGCCCGACGGCACAGATGCCGATCATTTGCGTTCCGTGATTCTTGAGCACTGTGATATGTCACTGGGTAACGGCTTATCTAAAGTGGCTGGCAAGGTGTTCCGCATCGGCCATTTGGGTGACATAAACGATGTGACCTTGATGGGGACTTTATCCGGTATCGAGATGGGGCTGCACTTGGCAGATGTACCGCACCAGACTGGCGGTGCGCAGGCAGCGCTTGATCACCTTAAATCTACACGTCAATCGTGAGCGAAGTTGCTTTCGTTGAATATCTTGAATAGTGACGGGAAGTTTTGACCTTGAGTAAGTAATAACAAACCGCTAACGCGGCAATACACTGAGAGGAATAACAGCATGAAAAAGACACTAGTCGCCGCTTTGTTCGGCGCTGCTTTGGCGTTAGGATCAAGTCAGGCCTCGGCTGATAAGTTGATCCTGAAGTTTGGTCATGTCGGTAACCCCGGCTCATTGTTCGAAGCATCGGTCAATGAATTTGTTAAAAACGCCAATGCGCGTTTGGGTGACCGTGCAGAAGTGCAGGCGTTTGGCTCTTCGCAACTCGGTAAAGATAAAGAGTTACTGCAGAAACTTAAACTGGGGCAAATTACTTTTTCATTGCCATCGTCAGTTATGTCTTCTGTGGCCGATGAATTCGGTGTTTTTGAAATGCCGTATATCATTAAATCACGTGATCACATGAAAGCGGTTCAAGCTGAAATTGGTGACTCTGTTTTTAATGCCGCCGCAGAATCAAAGGGATACAAGATCCTTAGCTATTACGAAAACGGTTTTCGACACATCACCAACAACACACGCCCGGTCAACGTCCCTGCTGACCTGAAAGGCATAAAGCTTCGTACCCCGAAAGGTGAGTGGCGTGTGAAGATGTTTCAGCTGTACGGTGCCAACCCCACTCCTATGTCATTCTCTGAAGTTTTCACAGCGCTGAAAACTGATGTCATCGATGGCCAGGAAAACCCGTACGCACAAATCTGGTCAGCCAAGTTCAGGAAGTGCAAAAGTACCTGTCGATCACCGGTCACGTGTATACGCCTGCGTATGTACTGGTGTCTGCCAAGCACTTTGCCAAGCTACCCGAAGACATTCAGTCAGATCTAATGGCTGCAGCCGCAGAGTCACAAGATGCAGTTTATGAAATGGCTGCACAGCTTGAGACTGAATTGCTGCAAAATCTAATAGACGGCGGTATTACAGTTAATGAAGCTGACAAAGACGCGTTTATTGAAGCCTCAAAACCAATCTATGAAGAGTTCTCTGCCAATGTGAAAGGCGGTGCAGAGCTAGTCAGTGCGGTGCAGGCGCTTGCTAAATAACAGTATCTGAAAAGACCTGTTACAAATTACTGAAAACCTGGCAGTCTAAAGTCACCCGCTATTACATTCCCATAGCGGGTGCATTTAAACCTACCCGGAGGGGAACCCGATTGAATCGTCTCTCACGATTACTCGAAACTGTGCTCGAGTGGATTTTAATGGTGTTAATGGTGGCATTAACAGCAATTGTCGTCATCGCCGTGGTGTATCGAAAGCTTGATGCCTCTCTATCCTGGTACGATGAAATCGCCAGTGTCGCGTTGGCGTGGATCACCTACTACGGTGGTGCTTTGGCGGTTATAAAGCGTAAACATATCGGGTTTGACAGCGTACTACTGGCGATAGCAACGCCATGGCGACTGTATTTGGCCCTATTTGCAGAGATCGTATTCATCGCGTTTTTCGTGTTACTGGCCTGGGCCGGTTGGGAAGTATTACTGGTGCTTGAAGGCGACAATCTAGTCAGTCTGCGCTGGGTACCAGTACAGTTAACGCAGTCCGTGATACCCATAGGGGCAGTATTATTTATTATCTGCGAGCTGTTAGCAGCGCCGGCGTACCTTAAAATGGTGGTGGCTGGCGAATCTGTAGAGCACGCAGAGATCGAAGCAGAAGTTGAAGCCGAGATGAAAAAATCATGATGGTCTTCGGCATATTTATGGTGTTACTGGTGCTTATCTGCATTAACGTGCCTATTGCTGTGGCACTTGCAGTCGCTGCAGTGGTCGGTCTACTAGTGACCGAAGGCCCGGGGTCGTTGGTCACCGTCGCGCTTGATATGTATGACGGCTCCACCAAGTTTTCACTGATCGCCATCCCCATGTTTGTACTGGCTGGTGCAATCATGAATGCCGGTGGTATAACAGACCGGCTGATCAACTTTGTGGCATCACTGATCGGCTTCGTCCGCGGTGGTCTAGGCATGGTGAATATTGGCGTATCGTTGTTCTTTGCAGAGATCTCAGGTTCTGCTGTAGCAGATGTGGCAGCGCTTGGGTCAGTGATGATTCCGCAAATGAAAAAGCGTGGCTACTCTGGGCCATTAGCAGCCGCCATCACTTCATCCTCTGCATCATTGGCCATTATCATCCCGCCTTCAATTCCAATGATTGTTTACGGGGTATCAGCCAACGCCAGTGTCGAACAGCTATTTGTTGCGGGCATTGTGCCCGGTCTATTAGGGGCGGCAGGTCTTATGGGCGTCGCCTACGGTTTCGCACGAAAATACAATTTACCGACCGAAGAAGCATTTAACACCAAGCGTGTAAAAGAAACATTTATCGATGCCTTACCCACGTTTTTACTACCAGTGATTATTCTGGGTGGCATATTCGGTGGCTTCGTGACCGCCACAGAGGCAGCAGGCCTGGCTGTGATTGCTGCCATTGGCTTGAGCATCTATTACCGCGAAGTGAACTTCAAACGGCTGAAGCTTGCCATGATTGAGGGCGGCATGCAGACGGCTGTGGTGATGCTTCTGGTTGCAGCATCGGTACTGATGGGGGGCTTCCTGACCCGTGCGCAAGTGCCACAAGAACTTGCCCAATCCATGATGGACCTGACCGATAATAAATACGTAATCCTGATGATCCTTAATGTGTTCTTCCTGGTAATCGGTTTCTTTTTGCATTCGGTCGCGGCAATTATTTTAGTGGTGCCCATTGTTATCCCGTTGATTGAGTTGGTTGGGATTGATCCAGTGCACTTTGGTTTGATTGTTACGTTGAATTTAGCGATTGGGCAGCAGACACCGCCGGTGGCATCGGTGTTGATTACGTCTTGTTCTATTGCAAAGGCTAATATTTGGGATGTATCGAAGGTTAATGTTTATTTTGTGGCGGTGTTGCTGGTGGTGTTGATGTTGTGTACGTATGTGCCGGTTGTACCGATGTTTTTAGTTGAATATTTTTATCGGTGATCCCTTGCAGGGGGCTTTCTATTTTAGATGGTGTTCCTGTCGGAGCTTTTATATTGGGTGGTGTCCTTGCCGGGGGCTGCTATGTTAGATGTGCCCTTCCGGCGGAGTTACTTTTCCCCCGGCAAAGTCCCGCTGATCGCGACGTCTTAACAGTAGCCATCGGCTGAGTCCCCGAAAGGCGAATTCTAATTTAAACCCTGTACAATGAACTAAAATAAATCACCCACACAGGACAGTTACATTGGCTGAAGAAGAACTATTATTCCACCGCGAAGGCGATACCGGAATCATCACCTTTAACCGCCCACAAGCGAGAAATGCACTTACATTTGAAATGTATGAGTCATTGGCGGCTACGTGTAACAGCATTATTGATAAAACGCTGGATATCAGTTCGTTGATCATTACTGGGGCAGGCGACAAAGCATTCGCAGCTGGTACTGATATTTCGCGGTTCAGGAATTTTCACACTGCTGACGATGCTTTGGGGTATGAACGTACAATTGATCGTGTGCTTGGTGCGCTGGAGTCTGTTCCCATACCTGTGGTTGCTGCCATTCGTGGTGCTTGTACTGGCGGTGGTGCAGCAATAGCAGCTTGCTGTGATATCCGGATTGCCAGTGATGATATCAAGTTCGGCTTTCCCATTGCGCGGACATTGGGTAATTGCTTGTCGGTGGGTAATCTATCGCGGTTGGTTGATTTGTTGGGGGCCGCTCGTACGCGTGAGATCTTGATGACGTCACGTCTCATTACTATAGATGAGGCATTGTCGATAAATCTGGTTAACGAATCAGTGGTTGATCCGTTGGCTCGTGCTCAAGAGCTTTGTTTGCATTTAGAGGGGCAAGCGCCGTTGACTATTGCTGCCTCTAAAGAGGGTTTGCGTAGGCTGAGTAAGCACAAGGCAGGAGTGGAAGGCGATGATCTTATTGTTCAGTGTTATACCAGTGAGGATTTTCGTGAGGGTATGGATGCGTTTTTGGCGAAGCGTAAGCCTGAGTGGAAAGGGGTTTAGTCTTCGCACCTACCTGGTGTTTTATTGTTGCTGATTTGGTGTGTTACTTAATTCGGAGAGATGGGGTCGGTGTGATAGGTTCATTTGATGAGACCTCGGGATCTGCCAGGGGGAAGAACGCCAAGCGTCGGCGTTGAAAGGCGATGTTTCAATTAGACGTGGTTACACACGTCAGCTTGACACTGAATAGTAATCTTCTGGCATTTCGGACTAGGGCGAGCGGCGGAGTTATCGCGTCTGGCAAAGTTCAGCGAATCTTGCAGAGTGTAAGTCCCTGTCGGGAGCCGGCTAACCATCCACCGAAATAGTAAGGACATTCTCAGTTTTATGCGGTGGTAGTTTGATGGTTTTTTTTGCATGCCGGTTAGTGGCTGGCGACATTCGGTACAGTATCAAACTTGTATTATGCGTAGTTTTCCGAAGCTAACGAGCCGTGTCACCGCTTTTATTTTTTTGTGTGCATTCGCAAGGCAGTATTGCTTCCGCAAAGCCTGTGTAATACATGACGTACTGCAGACATTTTTTTATTCTAGTGGTCACCTGTCAGTACAGCTAGTCTTGAATTCGTTTGTAAGATAAATCCTACATGCAGTAAGGGTGGTGCGTATTGATTTAGAAGACGCCGCGCTTATGGGCGCTGAGGAATCGCGATACCCCGTGCTGGTTTATTATCAATACTTCGATTAAAATCATGAGCATAGACTGGATTTTTCTGGAGTGATTCACGATGAAAAAGAGCTATAGCGATGAGATACAGGCTAAAAAACACAATCTTGGTTCGCGGGGTTAATACTATTATGACCGCATCCGTATATCTAGATAATGGCCGCTTCAGTATAGTGTACTGTTATACCCCGGTACTGATATGAAACATTATGTTCAACAACTAAGTGATGCATCATCCGACGCCTTAAAATATTGCGTGGGGCGGCCTATTCAATCGGTGTTATCACCGTCAGCTGATTCACGACTAGGTTCGTCAATTGTTACAGCTCAATCTGTATCCATTCGGGTTGGTTTTCGTGAGTTTCTCGTGCTCGAGAATGATTGGGCTGATACACCAAAGGAGTATCATAATTACTATTTATTAGAGGCTTCAATTGCAGATAGGCCTAAGGACGTAAAGGTTAACGCTCAGCAGTCAGCTCCTTGTTGGTCATATGTAATGGATCATTTTTGTTTAGATCTAGGGGCCAAATCGGCGATTAAGTCCATTGATGTTTTGGAGGAAAAATATACAGGGGAAATAGAGTCAGTAAGGTATGACGCGGCACTGGCATTTCGTCTTGAAAGCGGGGTTAGCTTTGTGATTGCCCCCGAGGAGTCTATATCGGGACTTTTGGAAATATGCCATACGGAGGACACTGTGAGAGAATATTACGAAGCGAATCCTGTCCGACTTAAATTCAGGTATAACAATGCGGTGTAGTCCGACAATTTACGCGGTGTCGACCTTGTGGTGTTGCTGTCGCTCCACTTTACCACAAGGTCGCCACCGCATAAATTGCGGCTAACCGCGGCGTTATACCCCAAAAAAGAGTAGTGCCATATGTATAGAAAAATTGTGCTCGCTATTTTGGTTGTACTTCCTTTTGCAGTAAAGGGAACACAGGACATTGATCAGCCTGAGGACGTATTGAATATATTACGTATGCTCTTGTCTGCACCTGCCGTAACCGAGGATATGAATAATTTAACAAGGCAAGGGTGTACTTGGGTGTCTGAATCAGCGTGGGCTGGCGCGCCCAGTGAGAATGAAAAACAACAAGTAATATATGGCGTACGGATTACGCTACTTTATCGTACTAATGATAATCTAAAGAGGCATCTAGAGTATTCAGTTGGATTCACTCGTGAGAATGGTAGAGATAATGTGGCGGAAATAACTCGTGTTCCGGAGCGGATGGAGACGGTACCTGAATGCTCCTAATTTAGGGTATATCTTCATCTGTGCATCAGAAATGGTATAACAATCCATTGCACTCGACAGTGTACAAGATGTCTGTATTGCGGTGTCGCTGTCGCTCCACTTTACCGCAATACAGCCACCTTATACACTGCAAGTGAATGGGGCGTTAGAATTCAAAGCAGACGTAGAAACGAAGAGCATCGTGCGGTAATGTGCATTGCCGGTTAAGTGGCTTTATCATTCTTGTCACGCCAGTGTTCTATAAGCACTAGGATTCTGCAGCGTGATTCCAGGTCGTTGAGTGTTGCACAGCGACATTTAACAAGGACAGGCATTGTTAAAGAAGTAGGTGAGTTGGCGAAGCGGGCTCTGTTGACAGAAAAATTGAAAAACAGATTTCAAATTTAATGAATATGGCTAGAAGAATGGCGTTTGTGATCAAAAATCGGAGCTGATGGCAGCTAGTACCGATGGCATAGGCGCAGTGAAGCCACCTGGATCGGCTAGTTTAACGATCAGCTATTTGGACGTGGGGTTAATTAAACAACAGTTTACTGTTGGTGTAGTTAGGTCTTCTTTTGAGGCCGAGGCTTCCACAGACATTGTTAATAGATTGAATGGAGCCGACTAATCCTTTAAATCGACTTTCAAAATTAGTACACAGCTCAAGCCAGTGTTCGGGTGAAATGCCGATGCGCTGAATGATGGGTGGCATGTCATCCGGTATAGCCCCGCGCTTATCATCCCGTATGGCTCTGCCAGTCCAATCTACCAGTTGCAGATAGTCGACTAAGTTGAACGACAGTCCGGGAGGCATGGGCTGGCGCGGGTTGCCGGCGAATGGCATAAGTGACTTCGGTTGAAAGTTTTCATCACGGGGATCTGACTCATTTTTGCCAGTCGCTTTATCTTTCCAGTAGTCAATACGCATTTGAATGCTGGTGTGGTCTGATTGTTCCGGTGTGGTAGCCATGGCAGCTCTAATGGGATTAAGATCGACATAGGCGATGGCACTGAGAACCGACTGCTCATCAAGTAGAGCTTGCGACTTATACCTGGCTTCCCAGAAATGACCGGTGCATTTATCTTCTTTGTTGGCGCGGCGAGCGATGCCTTCATTGAGGAATTTCATAAACCAGCTGATATCATACAAGCGCTTGCGCCAGGTATCGACAAACGAATCGAGCAGATCACGCTCCCAGGGTTCGATGTGTTCTTTGTTCAAAAACCTATGAGTGATATCATTGCCGGAAATGAGTTGATGGGTGCGTTGGACAATGGATTCAGGTGAGTCGGTCAGGCATTCGTCTCTGCAAACATGCAAGACAAGGTGATAATGATTGGACATCACACATAGTGCGGCGATCTCGATAGAAAAGACAGAGGCAAGGCGCAACATGTCGTCCTGAATCTGTTGGCGGCGATGTTCGTAGCTACGGTTAGAGAATCTGTCGAAGCCACAGAGAAAAGCCTGGCGGGTGCAGCGACTCACGCAGTGATAAAACGGAGTGTCATCGAGGGAGATTTGTTGTTTTCGAGGTTTTGTCACGGCGGTTACTACCTACAGCAATTACAAAAATAAACTACGGTTTAAATCTTGCCGGAACTATCGGATTGGCAATGAGACGTAATTCACATTTTCTCTTTTACAGTGCCTGTCCTTGTTGTTGATGGATTCAGGATTATCGGCAAGGCATTCGTTTCTGCAAAAATGCAGTACGAGGTGTAGGTGTCGTTTTAGTCCTGACGCTGAAAGCTATCGTTGAAAAAACCAAAAAACAAGTTAGTGAAAACTAACTAACCTTCAACCGGCCATGGTGATTGTCGTCAAATCGTATAAAGTACCTGTCGCCAGACATTTGTAGTTACAAAAGAGCATGCCACTGCGAAAGCGAGTGTGACAGAGGAGCTGGATGCGGGAGAACCGCACGTCCGGATCTGTATGGGGGCGGGGGCTCGCAATAGGAGTTACTACCATATCTGTTGGTCGGTCAAACTTTTTATTCGGGGCACGATGTACCGCCGGTGATCTAAATATGCTTCCACTGCGTAAACAAGGATTACTCATAAATTGTGGAAAATATATGTCTGACTTAATAAAGTCTCTCGAGACAAAAGAAACTAGCCTGGCAGCGTTTAAGGTGGTCATGGAAAATAGCTTCGACTCAATCTTGATTACTGATGCGAGTGCTAAGGGTAAAGTTATTTACGCAAATAAAGCTTTTAAGAAACTCACGGGCTATGATTCTTCCGAAATCATCGGGAAAACCCCCCGGATTCTTCAGGGTGTGGGTACCGACAAAAAAGTCATCGATCGTCTTGCTGCAGCGCTGAAATCGGGTAAGAAGTTTGAAGGAAAGGCTATTAACTACAAAAAAGATGGCACTCCGTTCATCATGTACTGGAGAGTACTTCCAATTAAAGCAGGGAAGAAGGTCGAAGCATGGGTTGCAATTCAAAGAGAAGGCTCTGTCATCTGATTATTGAATAAAAAATTTGGCAAAATCCACCGCTGTAATATGTACATAGGTACCCATTGTAAAATTCGCGATTTGTTAAAAGCACAGGCGCTGAAAAACAAAAATTATGGAGAGAAGCGAGACCGTAAGTCAGAATTGAATGAAATACTCTGATTTCAGTTTGAGAGCGGCATGTGTTATCAGGGGCAGTCTTATAGGCGCTATCAGGAGTAGCGCCGCACCCAGTTTGTAGTGATAATTATAGGAAACAGTCGAGAGCTGAGTGGCCGGCTGGTCCGTCTCTGCCGCCCAAATATCTGGCACGCTTGCTCCAATGGGTGCTCACATCCAACCAGTCCTCTGAATCCACCTTCGTAGTGAGTGCACAAATAGACACCAGTGTTGCGGTGTGATGAATAAGCGTTTTAGAATGAGCTCAGCTTCTGTACCGATTGCTACAACCTTGTCGTCACGTACCTGCCGTCCATTCCAATCTACTAATTGCTGGTAAATAACGAGGTTGAAAAATATGCCTTCTGGCATAGGTTGGTGAAGATTACCGGCAAACGGATGGAGATCATCTGGTTCAAATGATTGAATAGGGTTTTTTGTGATATTTCAGATTCCCGTTGCCGATGTCTGACTCTGTGCTTAATGCTGGTGTGGCGCGACTGTTCTGGTGTATTTGTTATGGCAGCACGCACCGGATTTAGATCAACGTATGCCATACAGCTGAGCAGAGAGTGTTCATCAAGCAGGGCCTGGCATCGATGTGTCAATACAGTACATACTATCGAGTGACATCAGTTGCAACGATATGTTGATGTGCCCGTTGCGCAATGGATTCTGGAGAATCAGCTTGTTGCCTGCGACTAGGGGTTGGAGCGAGGGTGTAAGATGTCGAGCCAGATATGTCGACTTGGTTGTCATTGCATCTTAATCAAGATTGCCGGAACGCGAATTGATGGTTGAAGGTACGGGGTTTCCCCGGGGCTGAGGGAGTCATGCACAACACACATCTTATCAGTCGTTCATCGAGCTAGGATTAGGGCCCGTATTTGCGCGTATCGAAGCCAGACCAATTGACCTTCTCCCAAATCCGATGAGGGGTTACACTGGACCAAATGATGTGGCACTGGCAAACGGACGATGACAGGAAAACCCATAGATTCCATTGAGGACGTATCCGATTGGCTGTGCCAATTGGGGTATGAGCGATTCATGGAGCGGTTCATTGAAAACGAAATCGATGGGGAAGTTCTGCCTGAACTGGATATCAACGACCTCACTACCATGCAGATTCCAATGGGGCCTGCGAAAAAAATACTAAAAGCCATCGCCGAAGTAACCTCAACCGGGAGCATAGCCCCGTTAGCACAATCAACCAGTTTCGTACCGCCACCTCGCGAGGCCCAGAGCACTCTGTTACCGGATGCTGAAAGGCGTCAGGTGACTGTCATGTTTTGCGATATGGTGGGCTCTACTGAGCTTTCAGAGCTACATGATCCGGAAGACCTTAGTACCATTGTGATGAGTTTTCTGGAGTGCTGTACTGCTACCGCCGTAAAATACCATGCCCACATCGCTCGATACATGGGCGACGGGCTTCTTATCTATTTCGGATACCCTCAGGCACGGGAAAACGATGCCGAAAGAGCCTTGCGAGTGGCGCTGGAAATGATCGATGACGTCAGTTCACTTCGTCCGCTAAACGATCTGAAGTTGTCCATTCGAATCGGCATTGCTACCGGAGTTGTCGTCGGTGGTGAGTCACTTGGTGTAGATTCTTCACAGGAGAGTGTTGTCATGGGCGACACACCCAACCTGGCTGCAAGGCTACAGGCAGAAGCGGAACCGAACACAATATTCATTGGCGCTAAAACAATGATCCTTGCCGGAGGCACGTTTAAATACAACGATATTGGTTTTCGACAGCTGAAGGGTTTCGACAAGCCAGTTCAAATGTATCGGGTGGTTGGAGAAAAGCACCTGGATAGTCGCTTCAACAGTAAGCACGTAGCCAATCTGCTGCCAATGATTGGCCGTGACCATGAGCTGGCACTGGTGTTGGAGCGTTATACACAAAGCTGCAGTGGTGACGGACAGGTCGTGGTTATTACCGCAGAAGCCGGGCTTGGAAAGTCAAGAATTGCACGCGCTGCTATGGATAATCTGCCTGATAAAAATCATCACATTATTTATTTTCAATGTTCGCCGTACTACGCGCAAACCGCGCTTTATCCTATCGTTCAATATTTGTCACATCGCTCCGGTATTCTGGTCACCGATGCACCTGAGAAAAGCTATCAGAAGCTACGCAGAACATTGATTGATGGCGGTGAATCAGTCGAGTCAAACATCGGTATGATTTCGCAAATGATGGGGCTAGGACAGAAGCACCATGCTGATGTGTACGGGATGTCTGCACAACAACGCAGGGTCCGCCTTCTGGATACACTACTCAGGATCCTACTGCGGCTTTCAGAGCACAACCCTTTATTGGTATTGATTGAAGACACTCATTGGATAGACCCCACCACGCGGGCCTTCTTTGAGCTGCTTATTGAATCAATTGAAAACAAGCGTGTGCTGATTATTGCAACGGAGCGGCCACATGAAAGTGCTGATTTTTTCAACAGCACTATCACATCAAGGTTGGTATTAAATCGACTGGGTCGTAACAACGTCAAGCACATGATCCAGGCTATGACTGATCAATTATCATTGAACGACGACATAATTGCTGAGATAGCTGGCAAAGCGGATGGTGTGCCGCTGTTCATCGAGGAAATCACCAAAGCGGCCCTTGAAGCCGGACAACTTAATAATACACAGACTTCTGATCCGCTGAACATGTCTATAGTGAAGCTGGCTATCCCGAGTTCTCTTCACGATTCACTGATGGAGCGGCTCGATCGTTTATCGGTCGTTAAGGAATATGCACAGGTAAGTTCGGTACTTGGAAGAGAGTTTGAGTACCATTTGCTGGCAGCGACGCTTGATCGGCCTGAACAGGAAATTACAGCCGCACTTGATCAACTGGTTCAGGCAGACTTACTGTCCAGCGTGGGTCAGCCACCGGATGCTCTGTATCGTTTTAAGCATTCGTTGATACGCGATACCGCCTACGAAAGTATGCTGAAGCGTAAGCGTTTGCACTGGCATTCACGGATAGCAGTTACCATAGAAAATCAATTTCCCGGTATTGTAGAAAATGAACCAGAAATACTGGCGCAACATTACGCTAACTGCGGTTTTACACAAAAGGCCTTATTCTATTGGACTAAAGCAGCTGATCTTAGTCTGGCGCAATTCAATTTACTGGAAGCTGTGGAGAAAACCAATGCTGGATTGTTGGCTGCCGCACACATTGAGAAGTCCTCCCAGCGCGACGAACTTACGCTAAAGCTAAACGTCGTCAGGGCACTGGCACTACGCAGCCTTAATGGCTATACCGATTCTGAATCAGCGGTAGCGTTTGAGAACGCAATGGGTCTTGCGAAACAACTTAAAGATAAAGACAGATATGTCACGGCAGCCCGTGGTTTATCTGTGTCTTTGTATGTGCGCGGTATGTTATCCAAAGCACGTGAACTCACCGAGCAGGTAATCGCCGAATCAAGTGATGCCCATCACTTGGTGGACGGACATCTGACACTGGGACAATTACTGTACTATCAGGGTTACCCAAAAGATTCACAGGAGCACTTGATAACAGCACTGAAACTGGTTGATGAACTTAAAGTGCGCACGGAGCTCTCCAGGCAATTTGACGAGCGATGTGCAATAGAGCAGTTCCTGCAGTAAACCCTGGACCTCACCGGTAAACCTGAAGAAGCAATAGTGGTTGGCGAGCGATCCTATAGTCGTGCGTATGAGCTGCAACAACCCCTGGCGATTGCCGGAACTCTGTGTCACCTGTGCCTTACAAAACTGAGGCTTGACTTGCCATGTGTAGAGGAGTCACGTGAGTTGCTTACGGTGACCACCGACTACCAGATGTCTTTCTGGAAACTCTGGGCGCGGTTTTGCTTCGCTATGGCAAACATTGTTGATCCTGACTCTACCAGGCAGGAGGTAACCCGCGTTCGGGAAGAACTGGAAGCCATGGATGTTAAGCTTGCCTTGTCGAATATTATGGCGGCAGAAACGCGATTGCTATTGCAGGCAAACCAAATACCCGAAGCGCTTCATCGAATAGCGGATGCAAAAAAATACATAGAAGATACTGGTGAGCGCTACTACGAATCGGAAATTCTGCGTTTGGAGGGTGATGCCTTTAAAGCAAGCAACAAGCTAGACCGGGCAGAAATGGCCTATCGCGGTGCATTGGCAACAGCAGAGCGTCAAGAAGCGCGATGGTGGCAGCTGCGAGCTTTGTCCAGTTTAACGACACTTTGCACTGATGATTCATCCTTCCAAATAGAGTTACGTAAGATGGTCAGTGACTTTGAGCATCTGGACCTCGTTGCCGTAAATTATGCAAAGCAGCTTTGTTAGTACAAAGCCTCATCCTCAATAATGGCAAAGCGGGCCATTTTTCCGTTCAGAACTTTCAGTTACCAGCTGATACTCGATAGGCGCTCACGCCAGATGTTGACAGGCAGGTTTTGTTGATCGACCTCATGGGGTTCTAGTGGGTCCTGATTAATGTACTTTTCGGATACGGTGTTACTTTGATGCAGTTGATGCCAATGAGTGACGATGTAGAGTGTGGAGGTTTGTTTTTGTGATTCCTGATCAATGCACAGAATGACGTGTAAATGATAAGGCATCACGGCGTACGCAACGGCATCCAGAAACAGTACTTGTCAGAGACGGAGGGGCTCGGATTCGATCTGGGTTCTGCGGTGTTCAAAGAATCGTCCGGTGAACTTACTCTTCATCGAATAGAAGAGCGCTACCTAAACAGCGGCTGACACAGTGGTAATAAGGGGTAGCTTCAACGGCAATCTGGGCGTTACGGGGTTGAGGCATGGTTACATTGACAGCAAACAACCGTGTTGTGAAGTTGGCTAAGCGAGGCTGGAGAGATAGGTCGTTGTGTCACCATCGGTGTTTAGCTTGGGTGTCAAGTGAGCTTGTTTTCTTTGGTTTGAGCGGCGATTGCTTTGATCACAGTGGGATTGGTGTGCGCGTCTGCTGGCCCATGGCGCGGTGGATGCGCGCATGGCGACCAAGGTATGAAATTCTCTACTGCGCTGCAGCGATAATGTGTTGCCTCTGTAATACCATTCATTGCAGAATCTGTAGGCTTACTGCTAGCATGCGAGTCTATGATTTCACCTGATCAGGTTACAGCGCTCGCACCCGATGCGGCTTCATATAAAGCAGGCAAAGCGCTGGCGGTATCGAGCAAGTGGAGTAATCTTGGGCGTGATGATCAGATGCTGTGGGGCTTTGCGAAAGGCTCTGGTAAAAAACCTTACCTGACTTGCGTTGCAGTAGATGATTTTGCGTCGAAATGCAGTTGTCCTAGCCACAAGTTTCCGTGCAAGCATGCACTGGGCTTAATGTTTATCGCCGCACAGGATTTGTCTTTTCTGGCAGAAACTGATCTGCCCGACTGGGTGCAGCAGTGGAAAGCGTCCAGAGCTGCCCGTGTAGAAAAGGCCAGCAAGAAAAAACAAACTGCGAAGCCAAAGAACGAAGAATCTGCCGCGCGTACGAAAAAGAAACGTACCGTCAGAATGGATGACGGTATTAAATTTCTTGATGAATTTCTATTGGATCTTATCCGGCAGGGGTTGGCACAATCAAGTGTTAGTGACTACGACACCTGGGACAATGCAGCGCGTCGCCTGATTGATTTTCAGGCACCCGGTTTAGCGCGTTGCGTCCGACGCCTGGAAGAGATTGCCCACAGTGGCTTGAACTGGGAGTCGCGCTTGCTGCATGAGATGGGGTCGCTCTATTTGCTGTCTCATAGCTACAAGCAGCGTGACACTCTGGATGGCCACCTGTGTGCGGAAATTGAACAGCGGATTGGCTGGCAGGTTGATAAGGAGGTCGTGCTCGCTGGTAAGACTATGCACGATGACTGGTTTGTTGTGTATCGAACCGTGACTGCTGCAGATAAGCTCAAAGTATTCTCCAGCTGGGTCTACGGGCAGAAAAATCGCCAATGGGCATTGCTGTTAAGTTTTAGTGCCGGTGGTGCTGCCCCTGCGGCTCTATGGCCTGTGGGTAGTACAGTAACAACTGAACTGGCCTTTTATCCGGGGGCTAGTGATGAACGGGCTTTGACGGTGGCGGATTCTGCACCGGTCACGCTGAATGCAGAGTTGAATATTGAACCTGAATCGGTTGAACGGTTGCTGGGCAGGGTGTCTGACTCTCTGGCAGTGAATCCGTGGCGGTCACGATTCCCTGGTGTGATACAGGCGCAGCCTGCAACGCTTGATGGTGCTGCGGTGTTGGTTGATGATCAGGGCCACGCTTTACCGTGGCAGCACAGTGGCGATGATCAAATGATCGTTCAGACGGTGTGTGGTGGCAGACCCACCGTACTTGCGGGTGAATGGAATGGCCATGCCTATCAGGTACATGCCGCGCTAGATAATGGTGACTGGTTTCAACTGCGTGAGCAATATCAATGAAGCAGTCGCGTTTGCTAAAAACAGCATTGATTGGCACCAATCGGCTGAAGTCTGAATTTGGCAGCGCGCCGCATGCAAAAATGCACGCTCTTTGGAACGACCTTGAAACGCAGGCTGACCCCGCAGATGCGCTGTTAAAAGCCGCTGCACTTGAACATGTGGCATGGCACGCGGGAGTTAAGCCGCAAAAAGCGACAATACCTACGCCGTGTCAGGCAGAGAGTCAACCGTATGTGCCACAGGGTGCTGCGGTTGCAGCAATTGATTTGATGCAAAGTGCGTATAAACCGTTTATTGCTGAATGGGTGGATGTAGTGCAACGTAACGGCTTGCTGGCCACACCGCGATTATTACCGGGTTTATTGATGCATGGTGATGTGAACCCCGGGTCCCGGGCATCGATTGCTAAAATTGTCGGTCATCGTGGTCTTTGGTTGGCCGGTCAATCTAACAAGTGGCAGTGGCTTAGCGGTGATACATCGGTCGATGATTCCTTTTGGAAAAACGGCACAATGATGGAGCGGCGTTTGTGGTTAGAGCATCAAATGCAGGTCGCCCCTGAGAAAGCCTCAGAGGCAATAGTAGAATCATGGCCGGGTGATTCACCTGAAGCACGCGAAGTCTATGCAGAGCTTGCAGCCCGTTATCCGCATGCAATACACGAGACCTGGCTGCAGAAGTGGGCAGTGGTTGATCGGCGCCAGAGTACTCGTCATCAGGCAATACAGGCGCTGATGAAGATTCCGCAATCGGGTTTTCGGCAACGCAGTTTGCAGCGTGCAAGAGACATCCTCGGTAGCGGTAAAAAATTATTTTCTGAAAAACACATTACTTGCATACAGCCCAAAGAATTTGTGGCTGCGTGGTCAACTGATGGTCTGCGTGAGAAACCGCCTGCAGGGTCTGGGCCCAAAGCGTTCTGGATGTTGCAGATTCTTGGAACGATACCCTTGCGTGACTGGCCGGCGCTTGTCGATAACCCTGAGCCATTCGCTATGAAAATTGATGAGGACTGGTCTGATCTTGTTTTAAAGTCTTGGCGCGCCTCTGCTGTTCTTCACCCTGATGTTAAATTGCTGCAGCCGTTGATGCATAGATTGTCTGCTGCAAAAGGTGAGACTTTGCAGATAAGTTCATTGGTGACATTACTGGCTACGGTAAAGCAAAGTGACGTAGCAGATGTACTTGAACCGCTTCAGTTATCGCAAGTGCAGCAGCTTGAGCTATTGCTGCGTTGCCAGCCGCCATTAACCGCCAAAAAACATCCTGCCCTGCACAAAGCCGCCACAGACTGGGTTTTCACGAATCATCAAATTAACCGGCCTGATGCGGTTGTGTTGGCTGGTTGTTGCGATAGCACAGAGATCGCCAGTTTACTAAAGCGAATAAGCAAACTAGACGAACTGGACTCACCGGTAGAGGAGTTCGCAATGGCGCTTGAGTATCGAAATAGCTACCTCAAACACTTTACAGAGCACAGTGAGCCGCCCGGTAGTGCCAGTAGTGATTAAATCCGATTCAACAATGATATTAACGAGTTTCAGTTCATGACTACCGTCTTAAGAGAGCACGCGGAAATTCTTTACGCCGATGAACTTGCGGCGCTTGCTGAGCAGGATGACAAACCACGGCCAGCGCAGTGGAAGCTGTCCCCTTGGGCTGTCACTGACTATCTGTTGGGTACCAAGCTTGACGACGGTACAGAGATAACGCCCAAATACATAGGTGACAGGCGCTTGATGGAAATAGCAGTGGCGACGCTTGCAACAGATCGGGCGTTATTGTTGTTAGGTGTTCCCGGTACTGCCAAGTCCTGGGTGTCCGAGCATCTGACCGCGGCTGTCACTGGCGACTCTACATTATTGATACAGGGCACATCCGGAATTGGTGAAGAGGCGTTGCGCTATAACTGGAACTACGCACAGTTGTTGGCCAAAGGGCCGTCGATGGATGCGCTGGTTCCCTCACCGATGATGCATGCCATGCGCGACGGAAAGCTGTGCCGTGTGGAAGAACTGACCCGTATCCCGTCAGATGTGCAGGATACGTTGATCACCATCCTGTCTGAAAAGATTTTACCCATCCCCGAGCTAAGCACGGAAGTACAGGCGACGGAGGGTTTTAACGTGATAGCCAGTGCGAATTCTCGTGACAGGGGCGTGAATGAACTATCGTCTGCATTGCAGCGACGTTTTAACACCGTTGTGCTGCCGTTACCGAAAAATCTGGATACAGAGGTGAGTATTGTCCAGTCACGTGTTGAATCTATGTCAAAGGCGTTGGCCTTACCGGCAGAGCCACCGGCACTTGAAGAGATACGCCGGGTGGTGACTATTTTTCGGGAGTTGCGATCAGGCGCTACCGAAGACGGGCAGGCGAAGGTGAAATCCCCTAGCGGTACGTTGTCTACCGCAGAGGCGATATCTGTAGTAACCAGCGGTCTGTCACTTGCCGGCCATTTTGGAGACGGCACAATGAACGCCCACGATCTGGCCACCGGTATGGTGGGTGCTATTGTGAAAGATCCGTCGCAAGACCCTGCAGTGTTTCGTGAATATCTGGAGACAGTGGTTAAAGAGCGTGATGGATGGAGTGATTTGTATCGCGCTTGTCGCGAACAGTTGTAGTCAATATTACAGCTGGCGGCTGTCCCTACGTGAATAGCGAATATCAAGTGCATCACAGCGTTATACGGTTAAGGCGCAGGGTGATTTTCAATGTGGGTTAGTAGTAGATAACTTATGGCAATGCGACATGCCTCTCAAGCGACCTGCTAAAGCTATTGACCTTTAATGCTGAATCTAAATGAACAATACAGGTTAGGACTTATGCAATGAAAATATATGGCATAAGACATCATGGACCCGGTTGTGCCCGTAGTCTGGTGAGGGCGCTTGATGAGCAGGGCCCTGATATCATTCTTGTTGAAGCGCCGTCAGAGATGGATGCTTTGTTAGCTGATGTCGCTAACCCGGGAATGAAACCACCGATCGCGGCCTTGCTGTATCAGACCGATGATCCGCAAGCTTCATCGTTCTACCCGTTTGCACGGTTTTCACCGGAGTGGCAGGCGTTGCAGTGGGCGCATCAGCACGGGTGTAAGGTGCGTTGCTTTGATTTACCGGCAGCCAATTATTTTGCACTGGATGCGGCAGATCTGGAGGCCAAAAAACCTGGTGATGATACCGAAAAACTCCTAACAGATGAAAACTCCCCTAACGATGACAAACCCTCTGAGGACCCGGTTAAAGAGAAGTTAACGTTAGCACAAGCGCCTCTCGGTGATCCTTTTGTATACTTTGCTCGCGCTGATGGCTATACCGATGGTGAGCGCTGGTGGAATGACAAAATGGAGGAGCGGGCAGATTCCGCTTCCTTCTTTGATGCGGTGCTTGAGGCGGTGACTGCCTTGCGCAATGAGTTAAATCACACAGAGACGCCTCGCACGCTGCAGCGTGAAGCGACTATGCGCAAGCACATAAGAGCTGCCAGGCGAGAGGGGTTTGAAAATATCGCTGTGGTATGCGGTGCGTGGCATGCACCGGCGTTGGCGACGATGCCAAAAGTCAGTGAAGACAACGCAGTGCTGAAGGGATTACCCAAAGTAAAAGTTTCCGCCACCTGGACACCGTGGAGCTATGAACGGTTAACTTCTGCTAGTGGATACGGGGCCGGTATACGATCACCGGGTTGGTACGATCATTTGTGGTCACGTAGCAAGTATCCTTTTACCACATGGATGACAAAAGCCGCGCGGGTACTTCGCAAGCAAGATATCGAAGGCTCATCTGCTTCCATTATTGAGGCTACCCGACTATCCGAGTCGCTTGCAGGTTTGCGTGGCCGGCCGCGACCGGGTCTTGATGAATCGCTTGAAGCGATGCGCACGGTGTTTTGTGCTGGTGATAGTGTGCCACTGGCACTCCTGCAGAAGCCGCTATTGATTGGTAAGCAGTTTGGTGAAGTACCTGAAGAGATCACCAATCTTCCGTTACAGCGCGATATCGAGGCGACGCAAAAACGATTGCGACTGAAGCCAACCGCTGATGCACGGGAACTGATACTTGACCTGCGCGAAGACCCTGGCCGCAATAAAAGTGTGTTTTTGCATCGCTTGCTGGCACTGCAGATTCAATATGGGAAAAAACGCCATTCCCGTACCCAGGGTACTTTCAAAGAAACATGGGCGTTGCTTTGGAAGCCGAAAATGATCTTACAGATCGTGGATGCCTCCAGGTTTGGTAATACACTGGTGGGTGCATCCGGGCAGGCACTACTTACCCTTGAAGGGGACGCCAGTATAGAAGATATTACCGAGCGGCTTGATCTGGCCATATTGGCTGATCTTTCAGATGTTGCTCCTGTACTGGTTAAGCAGCTTGATCAAAGTGCGGCATCGACTACTGATGCATTAGAACTGATGAAGGCGGTGCCAACGCTTGTGCGTATCGTACGTTATGGAGATGTTCGTCAAACTGATGCTGGTTATTTATTGCGTGTTGTCGTGCAACTGGCTACCAGAATTGCTGTGGCCATGCCACCAGCGTGTACCGGCCTTGCAGACGATGCAGCCCATCAGCTGGTTGATTTGATGCGTCGTTATGCTGATGCGCTTACCAGGCTTCAAGATGATTCAATACTAGTCAGCTTCAGGCAAAGTTTGTCAGTTATAGCCAATAGTGAACGCAGCAGTGCTGAGCCTGCCGGTTGTGCGACGCGTCTTTTATATGAAGCCAATGAATTTGACACAGCGCATACGGCGAAATTGTTCAGCTTTGCATTGTCCTCAGGCAATGAACCTGCGCAAGCCGCCGCCTGGATAGAAGGGTTCTTATCTGGTGCAGGGTCGGTATTGGTTCACGATACCGCGTTGCTGGCGTTGATAGATAATTGGCTTAAGCAACTTCCCGAAGACAGCTTTGTACAAGTGTTGCCGTTGTTACGCCGAACCTTCGGGCAATTCACTGCGCCGGAACGTAGCCGTATCGGGCAGGCGGTACAGTCGGATAATTTGCAGGCGGCAACAACAAAGCACACTGACGACACCAATGATGATTTTGATATCGAACGTGCATTACCTGCTATTGCAGCAGTGGCAAAGCTATTTAACCTGCCGGAACCTGGATGAGTGATCTGATGAATAGCGAGACTGCAAAAGATGGCAGCAGTGAAAAGCGCTGGCGGTTGCTACTGGGTGAGGCTGCCAGTGGTCTTAACAATGAATTAACGGCAGATGAGCAGCGTATGGATGAAGCGCTTGCTGCCCTTTACGATCAATCGGATGAATCACCCTCATCGCCGCGTGGTGGTTTGGGTGCATCGAGCCCGAAGTTGACCCGCTGGCTTGGTGATATTCGTCGTTACTTTCCTTCATCGGTGGTGCAGGTTATTCAGAAAGATGCTATCGAGCGCCTAGGCGTTCACGAGTTGCTATTAGAGCCCGAAACACTTGAAGCTGCAGAGCCTGATGTACACCTGGTGTCTACCATTTTGTCGCTTAATAGTATGATTCCGGAACAAACTCGTGCAACGGCACGCCAGGTGGTTCAAAAACTGGTGGATCAGTTATTACGTAAACTGGAACAGCCGACCCGTGCGGCGGTAACCGGTGCTCTGGCCCGTAACATCCGCAACCCGCGGCCGCGCTTACGAGAAATTGATTGGAACCGGACAATCAAGAAAAACCTTCGCCACTACCAGGCTGACTATAAGACGGTTATCCCTGAGCAACTAGTGGGTTTTGGTCGTAAGCGTCAATCAATGAAAGATGTGGTGCTGTGTATTGATCAAAGTGGCTCCATGGCGGCGTCGATTATTTATTCCTCTATTTTTGGTGCGGTGCTGGCTTCACTGCCATCTCTTAGTACAAGATTTGTGTTGTTTGATACTGCGGTTGTAGATTTAACCGATCAGCTTAATGATCCTGTTGATGTATTATTCGGTACTCAGCTAGGGGGTGGTACTGATATCCGTAAAGCAATCGATTATTGTGCCGGGCATATTAATCGTCCTAATGATACGACCATGGTATTGATCTCGGATCTTGAAGAAGGCGGTGGTGCTGAGAAAATGCTGAAGGCTGCAAAGCGCATTGTAGACAGCGGTGCGCAACTTATTGTGCTGCTGGCGCTGAGTGATGAAGGTGAGCCTTACTACAGTAGATCTAATGCAGCGCTATTTGCGTCCCTGGGTATTCCGGTATTTGCATGTACACCTGAACAGTTTCCCGACCTTATGGCTGCCTGCTTGTCCCGCAAGGAATTACATCTCTGGGCGCGAGGACAGGGTGTTAAGTTGACCAAGCCTGCCTGGCGTTGAGTTTGTCACTTGCCGGTGAATTCCATCTCATGATGAACTGTTCGGACACGGTGTTACCTTGATGTAGCGATGTGGCTGATGTAGCTGATGCCAACGGGTGACGATGTCGAGTTTGGCGGCTGCGGAAACAGTGAATGGTGTCACAATCGGTATTTGGTTTAGGTGTTTAGTTCGTTCTCTGGTGTTAGTTCTGGTTAGTGCGTTCGTAATTTTTCCAGTGTTAGGTAAGCTGGCGGTTTGAATCTGTTAGCTCGTCGTGGTTTGAATTGGCACAGGCTCTCATCCTGTTAAGTCCTAAAATGTTAAGCGTCTTGATGATTGGTCGTTTGTGACTAAGTCGCCAGCGTGATTAGGAAATAAAAAGCACAATCGCGCGCCTTCGAAACTTATAGAGAAGGCACCATGGTTCTACTCAAAAAGCTGTTTTATTCTATTACCACTCTTGCTGCATTGAGTGTTTCGATTGTCAGTAACGCACAAACGTGGAGCAAGACCGGACAGATAACCCAAGCCCGTTTTGAATCTTCCGTTGTGCAGTACCGCGACGACATCTATGTATTTAACGGTTTTGGCGCTGGTATTAAGATTGTGCCAACCGTAGAGAAATTTGATGCCGGTAGTCGATCCTGGTCTGTCGTTAGCAATACTTCTGCATCGCGTGGCAACGCCATGACCCATAATGGTGTTGTTCGTGTTGGTAATGAGGTGTGGTTGATCGGGGGCAGGGTCGGCAGTCACCCGGGGCGTGTGACTGCACAGGTGTGGAAATATAATCTTAGCTCCTCTAATTGGTCTCAAGGGCCGTCGCTACCTGTTGCCGGTGCGGCCGGTGGTGCAGCCTTTGTTAATAATAAAATTCATTGGTTCGGTGGGCTCGATACTCTGGCGCGCTGCGATGTGTCCAATCATTTTGTTTATGATTTGGGTAGGCCGGGTGTTGGTTGGAAGAACATTGCCGACGTAGCTGCCATGCCTTCACCGCGAAATCACTTTGGCACGGTTGTACATGATGGTTTGATCTATGCCATTGGCGGGCAGTTTACGCATGGCGGTTGTCGCGGTTCCGGCACACCGGATTCTAACCTTGTTCATGCCTTTGATCCGCAAACCAATCAGTGGACGCAAAAGGCCAGTTTGCCACTGGTACAGTCACACACAGAACCCGGTAGTTTTGTTCATAACGGTGCGATCTATGTTGTCGGTGGCGCGACTGCGGGTAACAAGGTATTTCGCTACAACCCGGGAGCAGACAATTGGGATGCAGTTATTAAGTTGCCTCAAGCTCTGCTCGCGCCTATTGCTCGGGTGGTCGATGGCGAATTGGTTGTCAGTAGTGGTGGTGCCGCTGGCGGGACGCTGCCGAGTAAGATCACATACACCACAGACATGAGTCCGTTATTATTCTCTGGTGTGCAGATTGATAATGACAATCCTGACGAGCTAATAGTTTCAGAGGTACCGGATGCCGACACTGACGCGCCTGACACGGGTGAGACAAGTAGCGCTCCCCACAATACGATTGCGTTTGAGGCGGAGTTCTTCAGTACAGATAACGCCACTGATACGCACCAATGGGTAACCAGAACTCTGGATGGTGCCAGTGATAGCGTGGCAGTGGTTACTACACCGGACAACGGCACCCTGAAGACAGGCTCAGTGAATAGTCCATCGTTAGGTTATTTTTCCTATTTCGATCGCGCTGGCACCTGGTATGTTTGGGTGCGGGGTTGGGGTGATGCCAACACTGCTGGACGTGGCGACAGCGTACACATGGGTCTTAATGGTCAATTGAAATCAACAGCCGATAAGATTGACGGTTTTCCATCCGGTTGGCACTGGTCATCAAGCACCCAGGATGGTGTGCGTGCCAGCCTTAACATTCCATCTGCTGGTCTGCACAAAGTGGATTTGTGGATGCGAGAAGATGGATTGGCAGTAGACAAGATATTGCTGACATCGGATGCTGGTTATGTCCCTGTGGGTAATGGTCCTGCGCACAACGATGGCAGTTCGCCTGACAGTAACCAGTCTACCCATGTGCCGGTCAATGACGGCCAGAGTGCTGAGTCATCTGGTCATTGCGACTACTCGCGGGCTCACCTCGCTATGGGGTGGGGATGGGATCGCGTGGCGCTTCAGAGTTGTGCGCCTGCCAATATTACTGTGAATAGTGCTTGTATTGATATTGATGGAGATGGCTGGGGTTGGAACGGTATAGAGTCCTGTCAAATCGATGAGCTTGTGCAAAACACATCTTTTGATGAAGGCGAGCAGTCAGGCGCTGTATGCGTTGATACAGACGGTGACGGATGGGGGTGGGACGGACTACAGTCTTGCATTGCTGAATAAGCAATTACGGTCATTGGAAACAGCGACAGGGACAGTTGCTGCGAAGATAGAATTATGGTTAAGATTGTTAGCGTGAGGTGTGGTGGTATTTTTCAATTGGACTTGTTTAAACACATCGGCTTGACACTGAATAGAACTGTTAACTTAAAAATTCTACCACCGAAAAAACTATTATAAAAAGGAATAGTCATTATGGAAAATAACGCTAGATCTGTCGTTAAATATGACAGAGATGAATACGATTACTGGGACAAGGCTTATACAAGATATAGAGCGCAAATCGAACACGAGGATACGTTGTATAACCAGCGAATACTTTGGCAAATATACATGCAGGCATTTCTATTTGCTACTCTCGGTTTATTGATGCGTGTGCGTTACGTTGATGCGCCTGAAGAGACAATCTTAGTGGTATATGCAATCGTGTTAGCAGTCGGGTTGCTTGGCGCTGCTGTTGGGGTCATTGGTAAACGTGTATTAGATAATGCTGGTCAGGCCTTGGATGAAATTCGTGACTTGTGGTCTGATATCGTTTTATACGAAATGCCAACTCATCTGGATGTTCACTTCCCTCATGTTTCAGGTGGGGACGGGACCATCCGAACCATACAAAAAAACAAAGATCAGATGGATAAAGCGCAACCTAAAACATGGCGGCGATCTAGATATTTGCCTGTTTTGTTTATTGTTGTATGGCTTGTTGTGATATTCATTTTGACGTTAGACTATCTCTTTCTGAAAAATTACCTAGAATTTCAGGAAGTTCTGAGATTTCTGGGTAAGTAAATTAATAAAGCAAAACAGCCGCGGCATTATAAAGGAGCGCTTCGATCCTTGAAGCGCTCACGCCACATGTCGATATACAGGTTTAGTTGATCGACCTCATGGGGTTGGAGGGGTTCCCGATTGATGAGTTTTTCGGATGCGGTGTTACATAGATGTAGTCGATGTCAGTGGGTGACGATGTGTGAGCGAGACATATTCCTGTAAACTTTGATCTCCAGATGCTTTGGAGGTGTAAGTTTTGAGCCCCACGCGATTAGTGCAATGACCTCGCTTGTTCGGAATATTGAGTATATTAGGATACAAAATGGCTCATACCCTCAAGGCTTGGAAGAAGTACAGGCCAACCTTTAAGACGGTGAGATGGTATTTACCTTTGATATGTCTGCGCCTATGAAAACGGGTGGCAGCAGAGAGATTTTTATTACGAGCTCGTCAACGACGGTCGCAACTATTTTCTGTTCGGTATTGGTGTTGATGCAGCTCCATTCAGCGAAGATGATATTTATCCAATAATTGACACGGTCAAAGATAAGAACATTGGCTGGTTGCGAAGCAAGGAATATGGATGTAAAAAGCATGTAGGCCGACCTTTTACGCGGTTTTACGGTTTTACGGTTTGTGGTGCCGCTTCGCTCTGAGTTACCACAATGCAGCCACAGCATAAATTGCGACTTGTGGTGACGTATTGTGTCTTTCCAAAAATTTGATCATGGGGGAATTCACGCATGAGTTCTGAATGTGTTAAGAAATAATATCAGTTCTTTCTCAGTGGATTGAATCCACCCGCTATAATGAGAAAGACAGTATTTTGGAAAAATACCTGCCTGGTGCTGTCATATTTGATGTTCTTGCGCCTATGCAATACCAAGGTACAGCAGCGTACCGAGGAAGCTTTGATAATTGGCAATCCTCGTTTGAAAGACCTTGCCTGTTCGAGCTTTCGGAACTTTCTATCAAGGCCGGCGCTGAGATTGGTTTTGCCCACTGTTTGATTAACTGCGGTGGCAAGCTTCCTGATGGCAAGGAAGTCAGAGATACTGTTCGTGCAACCTTCTGCTTCGTAAAAATAGAAGGTTCGTGTCATGTTGCCCATCATCATATTTCATCGCCAATGATGGTTGGTGAGTAAGCGAATAGAGAGACAATGAACTGGACAATTTATACGTTGGCTTTTCGTGTATGGAACCCGCTCTTTTGTATGTGTAAAACAACTGCTGGAGAAATCACCAGTTATTACGGTGTGAGAATGAAATAAGTGTTCTTGTTAAACCGTATAAATTAGTAATTTTGGTGGCGTTTGTTTCAAACTTGGCTATTTGGTTCACGTTGCCTGCTTTACCTGCGCTACTTGTGGCAAAGACAATTCCTTGTTTTATTGGCGTTGTCACCGTAGTGACGCTGATCGTCGGTGGCTTTGTCTGGGCTCGTTATGCCAGATCCGCTACAAGCCGCGTATAGCGGGTGGTTTGTGTATCGGTTATTGGGGCGATTATCGGCTCATTGGTATTGCCATACCGAGATGACCTGTGCGAACAAAAGGTAGTGGTTCGTCCGTTTGTGTAGGGAATAATTCTCGGGTTAGGTATTGCAATGCCACATAATGCTGCATTGCAATACCTAACCGAAAATTATATTTTATACTGCCGTTCCGGTGCGTCACACGTTACGGCGATATGCCCACCAAATACACTTTAGGTGTTGGTCGCGTTAGCCGGAAAAGAGAGACATACATTTTGGTCATAGAAGAAGCGGTAGTAGATGACGCCCCTTTAATTTTGGAATACATTCAGAAGAAGGCGGATTTTGACGGAGACATGCGTGGCGAGCCTTCCGTGGTTACAGTAAGTCTTGAGAAAATTAAGCAAACGTTATTCAATGACATACCTTTCGCGAAAGTGATTTTCGCTAGAAATGAACATAACGAAGCCTTTGGTTTTGCGCTGTACCATGTTCGGTATTCTTCATTCACAGGTACGCCGTCTATATGGCTAGACGATCTATTTGTTGATGAATCCGGTAGATCAAGAGGAATAGGCAAGGAATTGATGATCGCGCTTGAGAAAAATGCCAAGGAAATTAATGCATCCCACCTATCATGGAATGCTAGTGCAATGAATCTTCGTGGCCATTAGTTTTATAAACGTTTTGGTGCTAAGTTGGAGCGCACAGAGGGTGCTGTTCTTTTCTACCGGTATTCGATTTAAGGCTAACAACCCCCCCCTTAGCTGGGCAGTAACGTTTTTAGCAATTGCAGTTGCAGTTGCTTGATCGAACAAGAGTGGATTGCCTCTTTTTAACCTTTTAAGTAAGTGGAATCATCAATAGAATTTGCGGTCATTCCAAGACTTGCACGCCACTTTAATTCACGTGAAAGCGTGGATGATACGAGGGCTGGCATCCTAAAAATTGACGGGGAATTCACGTGGCAGGCGTATCCCTCGCCGATAACTTGTCAGTCATTAGGTTGGTTGTTTTGTAAAGGGCGCTCTACAGATACTCAAAGGTTTTCGCAGTTAAGAGTATTTTTGTGCAGGCTCCGCAAAGTGGTCGTGCGTTGCGCACCGATTCTTGCTAGTCGCCGTTCGCGCACAATAGATAAGTACATCACAAATTAAACTGAAAGCTACCTGTCAAAGACCTCAATTGTGCTGTAGTGAATACTTAGATGTTTCAATTTCTTTACTATCGGTGTCGTGATACCAAGAATTGGAGAGGTTGGATGTTTTTTAGGGATTATTTAACTGCCGGGCTGTTTTTTACCGTGTCGATACTGCACGCGGGAAATGCGCTCGGTGACACATGCATTGCCAAAGGTGATACACGTTTGCAGGCTAAATTAGCTGCATCGAATCAGTGTGCACTGCAAGTAAAGGATTGTGATGTGTTTCAAGGGCAATGGTATTGTTCAAACGAAAGCCTGAACAATGAAAAAATTGGTCTTTGGCTTCAATCTGCTGGCAGTAATGATGATCTGGTAGTAGATGCTGCTCTGTCTACACAGGTCCAGCCTATCCAGGCTCAGGCTACTCAGGCCCAATCTACTCAGTGTGTCGATCCTGACGGTGATGGTTGGGGCTGGGACGGGCAACGCTCATGTAAGATGCTGATTGACCAGGGTAGAACGATACTGGGTTCAGCGCAGACTGCACGTGTGACGCCCCTAGGGGCAACGTGTGTCGATTCTGACGGAGATGGCTGGGGCTGGAACGGGACTTCGTCGTGCCGTGTTGCCGCACCAGATCAACCCGCTTCACAATCAATCGCTAATAGTTCGGTGGCTAGTAGCAGCTTTGCGGTTGCTCGGGATTCCTATCCAGAAGATAGGAGTTGTAGCGGTACTTATGGCCCGTCTGACATCACTGACTTGATTCTAGTGACCGGCCAGTCAAACGTGACTGGTGCAGACACAGCGGTAGCGGCGGATCTCGATCGCTTCGGTCGTGTGACCCGGTTTTATAGCCCGGATGATTCCCATCCGCGGGTTTTTGCATGGACAGTAGATTCTCACGATAATAATAATGGTACCGGTTGGAAGGTGGCAGCGTTGAATCAAAGCTGGCATGACAGCGCTCCCGGTGTGGGTGGTATTGCACGCAATAACTTTGCTTTTCATTTCGCCAAGCGGGTTGCAGAAAGGCCTGGGTGTCGTGTGGTTGGATTTATTATGGTGTCAGAGGGTGGGCGGGGAATATCTCACTGGGACCATGGTGCTGTCGGATGGACCGAGATTAATCGGCATGTGACCGAAGCGCTGTCAGCTATTGGGCGGTCGACCATTGATGGCATTCTTTGGCATCAAGGAGAATCAGACTGGATTGCCAATGGCACTTGCTTTACTGGTGCCAGGTGTCGAAACGATCTGCCAGACTATTACGCTCAAAAACTTTACAGCAAAATAGCTGATCCGAACATCGCCAATCCTGTTGGTCGGCAGGCGCTGATTGATCGGCTGCGAAGGGTGCGCTGGTTTTCTAACAACAAGCCCTTTATCGCTGGTGAAACGGTAAAGGCTCCGGTTAACACACACCTGAATAAACTCAATTCAGATAATGACCGATGGACGGCTTGTGTACGTGGTGACGATGTATCTGGAGTAGGGATTAGAGCAGATGATCCGCATCAAAATCACTATAGTGCTAAAGGATTGCGGGAAATGGGGGCACGCTATGCTGATGCTTACCTTCAGATGAAAGAGTAGTGATAATCTGTATAGCCAGATGCTGCTTGTAATCTGCTGTTGAAATCGACACCTGGCGTGTCACTGATGTTCGATGTTCTTTTTAAAGCCATTGTACTTCTGTTGAATTTGTGTATTGATTGCATTTTCAGCAGAGGTGCGATTGTCTTTCATTAGGCTGATGTAAGTCGAAGGTTTTTGTAAACCGGTGGTTGTGAATATACGAATATGTAGCGTCTGTGTAATAGGGTATTTCGTATTTCTGCGGTGGTATTGCATCGATTGATTGGCTGATCCATGTTGTGTGTGGCGTCTGAGAGTTAGTCTTCGCTTAGCCTGTGTACCGGTGAATAATGTTGGCAGTCATCTTATATCGACCAAGCGCAGATCGAATATTAATGTCGTCGGCCGTGGGGAAATATAATGTTGATTAGGCATCCAGTTTGCGGCATCCACTGGCCGTTGTTATAAAGGATTTTTTACAATACGGTTCGACTTCTCGCTCTCAGAGCTAGTCAGTCCGGTTTCTATGAAGTTGATAGTTTCTGTTGGTAAATATGTCATCGCGAAGTTGCAAGCCATAGCGTGTGTGGGCTGGAAAACGGCGGTACAAACAATACTCTGGTGCACCACAGCAGCGTAATTGCTCTGCTAGCATCACGCACGGCCACCCGGTTGGTATCGTGTTACCCGCACCGGTGACGTATTTAGCCGATTTGGGGTGGTCGCTATTGTTGGTCAGTTGCCTTGGTGTCTGCAGTGTCACGTGATTGGCCTGCGCTTGATTTTGATACGGTTGGCGCTTTGATGCACAGTAAGCATACAATAGAAAAACTAATGGGCAGATAACGAAGAGTAAAAACTATGTACCCGGAAAAGCTAGAGTTGCTGATCGCAGGTGAGTGGTGTCAGGGCAGTGAAGGAAAGCAGGAGGCTGTCATCAACCCTGCCACTGAAGAGGTGATCGCGCAGGTGCCACATGCCTCAGCGGCTGATCTGGATCGGGCACTTGCAGCCAGCGCCAATGGATTTAAAGTCTGGAAAAAAACACCAGCGGCTCAGCGCCAGAAAGTAATGTTAGATGCTGCGAATCTAATGCAGCAGCGTGTAGACACAATTGCTCGCACGCTAACCATGGAAATGGGTAAGCCGCTGTCAGAATCAAAAATTGAATTAGGTTTTGCCATCGAGGTGCTGCGTTGGTATGCCGAAGAAGGCAAAAGGGCCTATGGCAGAGTGATACCGTCCCGTTTTCCAGGGGTGCGTCAGATGGTGATCAAGGAACCAGTCGGGCCGACCTGCGCTTTCGTTGCCTGGAACTTTCCGGCCAATAATTCGATGCGAAAAATTGCAGGTGCGCTGGCTGCCGGTTGTTCAATCTTGATCAAACCAAGTGAAGAGACGCCAGGGACTTCAGTGGCAATGGCTCGTTGTTTTCAGGATGCCGGATTGCCACCGGGTGTGTTAAATGTGGTGTTTGGTGTGCCTGATGAAGTATCACGTCATGTGCTTGGGTCATGGATACCACGTAAACTTTCGTTTACCGGTTCCATTCCTGTGGGGAAGCATCTGCAAAAGTTGTCTGCGGATACACTAAAGCGCTGCACCATGGAATTGGGCGGTCATGCCCCTGTGATTGTATTTGATGATGCGAACCTTGAAAAAGCACTGGACGATATGGTGTCCTTCAAGTTCCGCAATGCGGGGCAGGTGTGTATCTCTCCTACGCGATTTTATGCACAGGAGGGTATCTATAAAGAATTCGTTCACGGATTTACCGAGCGTGTGAAAAAGATAAAGGTCGGGGATGGCCTGGATGATGGTGTGACGATGGGACCATTGGTGGGTCACAGGCGTCTTGATATCATGGATGAGTTTGTCAATGATGCAGTAAGCTGCGGTGCGAACATAGAAGTCGGTGGGCAACGTCTGACTAATCGCGGTTATTTCTTTGCGCCCACGGTATTAAGTAATGTGACTGACGATGCACGTATCATGACTGAAGAGCCGTTTGGTCCGATAGCGCCTATCTCATCGTTTTCATCATTCGATGAAGTTGTGAAGCGGGCAAACTCTTTGCCGTTCGGTCTTGCCTCTTACGTTTACACACAAGACGGCGCCAAGGCGATGGCTATTGAAGAAGAGTTAGAGACCGGTATGGTGGGTGTTAATCATGCGGCGATATCAACACCTGAGTCACCATTCGGCGGGGTTAATGAATCGGGCTATGGGTCAGAAGGCGGCATTGAAGGTCTAGATGCATTTTTGCGCACCAAGTTTGTCACTGAGTTTGGTGTCTAGCTCGTTTCCGTCCATAAAGACCTAATTTTAACGTTCTATGG
>JAVCKV010485430.1:0-11787 GCA_032274145.1 Herpochondria borealis | reverse complement strand
TCACCAATGGAGTTTGAGGCACTTCGTCGGCTTTTCAAGGCATTTCACGTTGTCTTTTTTCATCGCTTCCACAGCAAGCGGTACGTCGTCGCCATGACCTGTCATAATGTAGACAACAGGTACATCTATGGATCTCTCGTGCATAGCGTCATGCACATCCATACCACTCATTGTTGGCATCCTGATATCCAGCAAAACACAACATGGAGTTGTTTTATCCATTTCTGCAAAGCGATCAAGTGCTATCTCCGGCTCTTCGAAACCTTGAACCTGGTAGCCAGCCCGAAACTCCTTGTTGTCATCTACCACAAACACAGCTCTGTCAGCCATCGCCTGGCCTCAGAAACGATGCCGTGCTCGACACAACAAACGAGATTGACCTTCTTCTCGACGCTTCTATTCTTACGTAAACTGACGCAGACGCAACGAGTATAGAGATATCAAATTTGGATCTCGTTATTCTTCATCTCAGTATAGACTACAAATTTTATCAGTCATCCACATTGGCGACATGCGTTGTCTTGAATTATCTTTCCCAGGAGACCTGATCTCCAGATCACTTCACCGTGTAGAATCAACATTGTTCTAAGCTCCAGACAGGAATTTATCTAGAGAATCGTAACCAGTCCAAGTAAGAAATCATGCTAAAAATCAAGACGAACTTTTGTTTTTATCCGGGAAACCAAATCAGTTTATCCATGTGTTGCTGGCATCATACACTACGAACACATATATCTATGCATAGTTACTACTCCAGTACGTCGAAGCCAATAATGTGGCTAGGATTATCTGTGTATCAAAAGGGTGACGCGATGAGGTGCGCGACTATCCACGATTCAATCAGTACCAGCTGATCCGATCCTGAACGCGCACCACCCGCGCTCCGCTCGACTGTTCCCGTCTATCTTCACGGCACGCCCTACACCCTCCAACGTGCCAGGAGTTGCCATCTTGAGGACAGAATGAAAGCCTGCAGCAAAAGATGATTATCAACAGGCAGCATCAATGCCAACAATGATTCGAATCCCCTCCCTTTGTGCTTACAATCTACCGTCACTCGTACCGTACAGCTGCAGTGGCCTACGCTGCTGCGTAAGAGCCTGAGGAATTCCTCAAGGTAAGAGAGAGAGAGAGAGGACGAGTCTTATTGCCAGAGTTTGTGATTGGTGAAAAGGCAAGGTCTGATGAAGGCTACCGTCGGTGATAGTACTAGCACTAAATCAGTGGGTGGTATTTGAATCGCTCAATGGGGACTTCTATCTTGATACTATTCTGTCATTGCTGCACGCCAGAGTTATTTCCTGATACTATTGCAAGACCAGCCGTTGCACGATTATATATAGCTCGACGCGAACGTTATTTCTAATTAGGCATCTGTATCTTTGGTGGTCATTTCTCTATAGTCGAGTGGTGCCCGCGTGGCGAATGAACGAAAGACGCAAAAAAGGATCGCTCAATGATTTTATGTACACATTGAACACGCAGAAGGCGCATGCTCAGAGGAAAATTTCATAGATGACAAGCCATTATCTTTCAAAACAGAGCAAGTCACCACCATCATGTCAACCCCTAGCCCATCGCCGTATGTATTCCAGGGAGATCCCGTTGCATTGAACATTGCGGGAGACATACTTGTGACCATTCTTCATGCCACTATTGGTATCGCTGTCGGATACTTTATCAAAGCTGTCCAAAGCAGAGCTGTGGCTTCAAACAAGGGAATTCGCGTGTCAAGTCTTGACGTTACGGACCCGCTGGGTGCCTTCAACCATATTACAGCTGGAAATGGCAGTGTCGTTGCATGGTGTGCCCTGGTATCCTTCATGTTGGCTGTGGCGGTCCAGCCCATCCTTGACGCGCAGCTACGGTTTGAAACGGTACTCGCTCCTGAGGGCGAAGGCCCGGTTGGCATTCTTTTTGGAACCGACAGTGGAGAGTTTCCCGCCTCAATTCTTGCACTAAATCACGAAGATCTCGGGTTCGCAACAGATGGTTGGACAACCACCTTGGACTTCGACTCAGCAGTTTTCGAATCCGTATCGACCACAAGACTAATTGACATTAGTATTGGTGTGTTTCCAACCCCGATACGTCAAGCTGACGAAGGCGATGTCGTAACCATGAATCGTGTTGGTTTGGGTGGGCCATTTGCAAACCAATTCCATGTTGCGTATCATCGCCAAGGAAAGCCGATTGTCGGTATTGCCACAGAATTCAAACTAGAAGGCTGCAACCCGAGTCTGTTTGTTAGGAATGAAGTAACCTTGGTGTACACCAATGGCTCCTCAACTACACAAAATGTGACCGGCAATTCATGTGCAAATGGAAACATTCGAGAGCCCGTTCTTGGCAGAGACGCTTCTTTCGTTGGTGTTTCTGCTGTCTTTGCACAGAGGTTCATTCCAGAGACGCTTGTATTGGACCCATCAGATGGCATAATCCCTACGGATAATTGTCAGGTGAGAATTCCTCGCGAGCTCAGGCCACTTGAAGACTCACAATTTGCTAATGTGCTCGGACGGATCATGGGCAGGACAGATGTCGAAGTTTCTCTGATCAACGGTTGGCCTGGTCGGCAAAGCACCATTTCTGACGCCATCGTAGTAAGACATATCGGAGTTAGATTGGATGGGGTTCCTGGCGGCTCTCCAATCACAGGATTCACAGCAACAGGGTTGTTCTTCACACTTGACAACAGAGAATGCAAGAGGTTCATTGACGAAGCACTCATCTTCCCGTCCGAAGCCGATCTTGCAAGATTTGTCCAGGATGCAAGTGCGGCGACCGTGCCGTTCGACGCGAATGCATGGTGCGCAGTACACATGCTTGTGTATTGTGGATTCAGCCAAAGAGAAGAGAGTGGTATTGGCTCTAGAGACACTCATGTGCTTTGCAAGGGAGCATCTGACTTGCGCGTGGTAGTTTTGAACGGTATTACTCCACGCAACAGTCAGACTGAGAAACAACTGTTTACAGCGATATCGGTGGGAATCTACGATACATCTCGCTTAGTCAACAGCGTGCAATTTGAATCAACGCGTCTATCTCGCTCAACAGCGGCAGCAATGGCTGTCAGCTATCTTGACTATGCAACGAAACCTTACTACGAAATCAAGACTGTGGGTCGTGTCGGTGTCGGGTACGTTGTGACGTTCGTTGTTTTGGCGTTGATTCCGATAGCTTTGTTTGCGATTGCATGGAAAATTGGGCGAGAATTCATTGACTACCCAATCCCAGCTTCGGCGTGGCAGGGCTACCAAGTTGGACTGTGCGATAAAATTTACGGCGAAGAGAGTCTACGCGACCGCAACGTTGAGGACGACTTCGCCGAACCAAACAAAGACCTGCGCTTTGTTGTCCTTCCTCCACTCCTCCAAGCCGGCTCAAAGCAACAATTCGGTCTCCTCGATATTACTGATGACACCCAAGAGGTCATCTCCAGTGGCAACATCACACCAGATAGCTCTGTCGTTGAAATTGGTAATGTCAACTACGCTAGCAGCACTGCTGCGAGCGAGAGCACACAGCTGGAAGAGGAAGAAGAAATGGAAGCCTGAAGATAATATGCGGTTTCTTCTAGTTGGCTCTCATTTTGGTTTTATCATACCTGCCCTTTCTTATAACAATTGGGCGAGCAACGGCTCTCATGTTGGAAACGTGTTCATAACAGCAGCTTGAGAAACTGGAAGTATTTAAGTAGGCCTGCTAGAACTAGAATAGATTCCTGTTGTTGCGGTAATAGCGGTAGAGCGAGGTGTAGGATTCGAAGGTACTGAGAGAGAGAATCAACAAGGATTATGAGCACCATATTATGTAAACGCGTCGACAAAACAAACAGAGACAGTAGCACAGCTCTTACGGTAGTACCCAACGAATAGGAAGGGCGACAAAGCTACGGTAGCGGATCGCAGCGTACTACAACTCGGTGGAAAAGGTAGCATACAAGAACGTGGACGTGAGGATCGTAACGAAATATAACGAGGATGAGAACCGATACAGTAATTGGGTTACAAGAAGTTGCGGATTGGCACAATCGCACGATCGTCCGCCTACATCTTCTTCAAGGAGGAAAGGACTTTAGACCGTCTCTCAAGGATAGAGTGGTGCGCGCTCTTTTCGCACTTCGGGACCAATTCGCGTGACGCAGTCTCGTTTCCGCTCTTGCGACCTGATCCGCGTGTTTCGATTCTGCTTGAGAAGAAGCACTTTGTTTGATACGATTGTGGCACGGATATCTTCGATGCGGCTTGACTTCGAACGTCACCGGGCTTGTAAAGTTTAACACAGCCAGTCAGGGATGGACCGGGCTCGACGTTAGCTTCTGTCGAGTCGTTTCTGCTACAGTTTTTGCTGACAAAAGTACATCGGGACAATCCGCTACCATTATTGCAACATAGATCGAGTTCGTCAGCCTCTCTGATATCAACCAATACGTCGCGTTAGCAGAGGGCCACATCGACGCTCTAGCTAGGCGATGGTAACTTTGGTGAATGACGATTTGGAACCGACGTCCTCGATTGGCTTTTCGTTCTCATCGCCCGACTTCTGTGGATCTCCTGACGGCAACTTGAGGTAAGTAGCTTGAATGGGTGAAAATTTGCTGCTCGTAAAATGCTCACACGCAAACTGAATGTTATAGCGATACATTCACTCGATCTCTTGTGACCTGACAGGACGAAGGTCAATGGTCTACTTTCGTGTATTGGTCCCTCGTGTCCACGATATACGCCGAGAAGCGAGTCATCGGACGAAGCGAAACACACTTGATGCTGGTTGTGAGCGTATTTGGAGATGATTTTGCGCATATGTTTAGGGCCGTCGTTGCGTCAAATGGTAACTATGGTGATATCTATGAAGATATTTCGCAAGAGTACCTACCCTGAGCGGGACGAAACTACTTGAACAGCAATGCCAACCATGGACCCCAGCAGTACCCGTACACGTTCCCTTTAAACTAAGTTTTCTTCAAATGTAGAAACATTGTAATTAGTGACAATGAACTTCCATCGCTGGCTCGGTCATGATGAAAGCGTGGACAACGCAACACTTGCATGATCCATGATAGTTCATCGTGGAGCAAAGTGTACTAGGAGTAGCGGAATCTTGAATCAGTAGGTGGCATCAGAGGTACACCGTCCGTGTTTACTCCAACACTATCAAGACCGTGTCGCATTTGCCAGATTGGCATGCATACCAGTGGCATGGGACTCTTTGGTCTTCGAGATGCAAAATGGCTGCAGCGTCGTTTTTGACTGAGTTGTCCGGCCGGTGTGTTGTGTTTTGTGGAGATTCTGGGCTCAGAATTTGAGTGTTTGCGATTTCTCTCCGTAAAAATCCTCCAAATTCTGCGTTTTGGTTTGATTCGATCGCTTGAAATTCAACCTGACGTCACATTAAGCACGAAAACTTGAGCGTGGATTGATTGATTTATTCTCGAAGGTTCACAAAAATAAGCCATCGCCACACCACCATCGCATCACCCATACGATGCCCCAGACACGTTCCCAAGCAGCTTCCACAAAGCCAAAGACGCGTTCCAAACGAGTGAGTGGCAAAGAAGCCCAACGTAAAGACAAGAAAGTAACGGCGAAAGCAACTGTAAAGAAGGCATCCAAGAAGGGACCCCCAACGCACAAAGGACCCAAGAAAGCAGGCGTCAAAACGACAGAACGTAAAGACAAGAAAGTAACGGCGAAAGCAACTGTAAAGAAGGCATCCAAGAAGAGACCCCCAACGCACAAAGGACCCAAGAAAGCAGGCGTCAAAATGACAGAAAAGTCCCTGTGGTCATTCATCAAAGAGGGGCTAGTCACCAAAACATTCCGCGCGGTTGATGTGTTTGTTGTGGATCTTTCTGACGGCACGAGGGATCCCCGCCCAGTCGAACGAGATCTAATTCTGGCGTGGGCGATGGATCGGAAATATGATACAGAGCTGCTACAAGTCGTGAGCGGTGTGCCCGTTCACTTTGGACCAACCTGTGAGGAGGATCCCTACGACAAAGCTCCCATCCACCTATCGGCGTACTTTCTCGACACGCAGTTTCCAAGCATTTCCTCAGATGACATGGATGAGGTGGGCGCTCGTTAAAAAACGTAATGTACCTAGAGCAATATTGCCTGGAGCGTGTACTTTAGAAACAGCCATATCGTCTGTTTTCATCTGTGGTGAGTCTCCGTCAAGGAGTGTATGCGATTCGAGTTCATCTTCTTGTATTTCGTCGTTGTCAGGCTCCGCTGGCTTGTCTATCAGTTTGAAATACAACTTGGATCAAACGGACTATCTCAGTACGTTACCATGAAACCTTCAGTCAAGAGGAAACCAATCCTCTCCACCAGGAGACAGGCTCGTAATGCATCTTCACATCAACGCTGCTCCTGACAATACCAACACCTTCTTTCCCTGAGTATTGTACGCGAGTGCTAGTCAAGAGGAGCTCCGTCAGGGAGACGGGCTCGCATCGCTGCTGCACCTCAACGTTGTGTGTGTGGACAGAAGCCTCACCGTTTGTCTCTCGGGACGACTATCACCACAAATTAAGTCAGTCACTCGATTTCCTCCTTACTAAGCAAATCCACCATCCATCATCTCCCAAGCAACACGATTCTCCAGAGCTTGTTTAGTCAACAAGTTCGTAGTACCCCACAAGCCTGGCAACGGTTTGGGGGGGTGGTCCTGATGGATTGCGACGATCGTTGAGTCCTCCGCTTCCATCAGCTCTACCATGTACACGCCTGTCTCCGCACCCTTGATGATGGTGACAGTCTTGCGCAAAGTATCATTATTCAATCCGTACGGTCGGAGAGGCCACTAAAAGGAGAGATTGTCGAGTGCTGCGCTAAAATCTTGTTGCGAGACACGCTAAGCAGTTCGCGTTTCTTAGTCGAAAGATGACAATTGGAGCTTTGCTCAAAACACTCTCTGGTGTAGCCAGAGATCCAGAGACCCTGACGGCCCCAACGACAGGCATGCTCGGCTGATCAAGAGATAACAAAAGATAGGAAAGAGCAGTAGCGGCAACGCCGGGAGCTTGAAACAACAAACAGCAGAGTCATGGTCTTTGCTTCGAAAGATGATGATTCGGGTGACGACGAATATCGTCTGGAGGTAGCCAAGAGCTCCCTGGACCTCACACTAGCTCGTGTCGTCGTTCAGTCGTCAGTCGTCGGACGAATCTTTCAAATCTTATTACAAAATGAAAATTGAAAATGATGTTGTTTCAAGCTCCCGCCGTCGCCGCTACTGCTATTTCCTCTCTTTTGTTATCTCTTGATCAGCCAAGAGTACCCGTCATTGATGTCATCAAGGTCTATGGCTCTCTCGCTACACCAGAGTGTTATGGATCAAAAGCTCCACCTGGATCATCCTGTCAGGTTTCGATTCAGAAACTTGAAGAAGAACTCGGTTTGCTGAGCAGCAGCAGCAGTATCTCACAACAAGATTTTGTGTCAGCACTCGACAATCTCGACTTTCAATGGCCACTCAAACCCTACGGGTTGAATGACGATAGTTTGCGCAAGACTGCCACTATGAACAAGGGTGCAGAGACGCGAGTGTACATGGAAGAACTGGAGCGCCGAGGACTCTACGATCGTCGCAACCCGACGGGACCACTCCCCACATCGCTGCGACCGAAACTCAACAAGGTGATTCAGTCCGAAACACTCGACGCATCCGTATCTCAACGTGTCTTTGAAGCTCTCGGAGGTGGTAGTACAAAGACGTTGACTAAACAAGCACTGGAGAATCGGGTTGGGGAAACGATGGACTATTATAGTTTCATTGATTTGATTGGTAAGCAAGCAATCGAGTGGCCAAACTAATCGAACAAATTTGTTGATAGCCACCCTGAGAGACAGTGGTGAGGCCGGCACAAAAGGTACAGCGTCGACGTACGATGCGAGCCTTGGCGCAGGGTGACTCGCTTGTACAATGCTCGGGGAAGATGATTTTAGAGCAGTGTTGTGTTGAGCCAATCTTCTGACGGAGCTCCCTCTTGGCTAGCACTAATGTACAATATACGATGATGGCCTTGTCAGTAGCAGCGTTGGTCTGCAGATACAGTGCGAGCCTTGACTTGCGTACAATTCTCAGGAAAGATGTTGGTTTTGCCCAGGACAGTAGATACGATGCAATCCTGTCTCCTGGGCGGAGAAGACTCGATCGTTCCTTCTTGACTATCACTGGCGGTTAACATCAATCGGCCCACAATCTAATCTAGCGTATGCTAGTCTCGTCTCGATCTCTAGTCTGTCTGTACAATTATTGTAAAAAGCTACCGGTACGTACGCGGGGCTCGGCGATCGTGCCTGTGTTCTTGGTGAGTTTCGTGTGATGAAATACCTTGGAAACTGTGAGGCAAACAACGAGGACAAAGATCCTGAGGCGTGCGATTGCGAGGACAGCACGCGATCAGTTTATTACTTTGTGGAAGTGCATTGGAGGTGGTCCAAACTGGCAGATAGCTGCCAAGAACAAGCACACCGGAAAGTGTGGAGACTGAGTTCCTTGTACTACACAGCTGGTAGTTACGTCAGTAGTTAGGTAATATATGAAATAGGCAACGTAGCTGTAAATGACCGGTACAAGCCACTGATGGTACTGCGATTGTCTAAGTGATTAACCTGCTATCATCGTCAACTACGAAATTGTAGACGCCAGCATATTGGACGCTTCGCCTGAACAATGTGTCCAAGAAACTGCCTTTTGAATCTTTATTCATTATAAGCAAGCGTAGGTACTTTTAATCCTAAGATTGAACTGGGGTGCCAAGTCCCTTGGTCCCAGTAACCAATTTTAGGGGACATTGGTATAGCCCGCTTCACCTGTTGCGCGTGCGGAACCGCCGCCGCAGTACAAACTCGCGAATCCCAAGATAAGGTTGGCCCACATGTAAACTGAAAGATCAGAGTGGCAAGTACCAGTCTGGTATAAATCTCCCCAAAACAAGAGTGCTCCCACGATATGCCAGGCGAGGATGACAACTCCAAATAGACACGAGCAGCACGCCCCACATCCTCCAAGGACAACCCCACATTCTACACAACAGCAGCTTGCAATGATTCTCGGCACGAGAGCGAAAAACGAAAGCAGCATGATGATTGCCTGGACGTGTAGCCATTCCTGAAGATCAAAGGGAATATCATACTGCGTGATTTCCTGAGTCAAACATTCCGAGTCTCCGTTGGCAAAATAAAAGTCGAGGATGATCCAGGGCAAAGGGGAGCAGAGGCCACAACAAATCGCACAAGTAGCCGCTCCTATGCAGAAGGCGCCCATCATTCAACTTAAAGAGTATTTTGGTCTTCCTGTCGCTATGAGAAAAGTCCGCCCTGCTTTATTCCACGCTGAACACTCTAGAAGAGTGACCACAACTCCGAAAAGAATCTCCTTCCCTTCACTGAAGAGCTAGCGAAATTGCGTTCTGGCGAGAAGGAAGTTGCGCGCAACGAGACGACAGTACCAATAGATAATACAGAGCGATGATTGTACGATACTGGAATCTCAAATCGAACACACCAGTGAGATTGCTCGCCAACTACAAAGATACACTTTGCTGCAACCTTTCTATACCGTTACTCACAATCTACGTAGCTGTGATGAAGCAAGGCAATGCAATAGCGCTCTATTTGATGCCGTTATTTCATAGAACGTCCACTCACTTCTTCGCCTTCTGGAAACCCGCTGATATCGAACTGAAAATGTAAGCTCTCCGACCTGGAGGATATGTTCGGGATAAATCGAGGTTTGAAGAGTTCGTGGATCCATTTTGCTGCAGATGGAATGCACACTGTAGGTGACGATGGGAATACAAATGATTGAGTTTTAGTTGTCCATGCACCCATCGTTCGATGGTTTTCTTTTCCCACTCCTTCGGTCGTAAATGCTCCACCATTGGCTTTGTTCTACTCGGCCTCATCTCAACGGCAGTCATCGTTTCTCACAGAAATCAATCCTGGAACCCGTGTCATCTTGTTCATTTTGTTGAAGTTGGTGGACGATTAAGCTATGACCAATGTGAAACCATCCTCCGCGATGCAACAACGAGCGTGGCGTGTGGGTCCAAGCTTGTTGCTCCTTTGAGAGTGCTGTCACACCATCGAAAAGTCCTCTGTTTCCCACCCCTATAGAACAAGCCGCATTAGCATGGTAAACAACCAGCAATCGTTCTTTCTAGCCAACTCAATATTCGAGCGAGCTGCTCATTCTCCTTTCGGCGACAGAATTACTACTCCATCCTCTTCACGGTTTACCACCATGTGATGCTGTCCTCCACGGAGCATTCCTCAAGGAGTTATTGTTAGACGAGTGTCTATTGCATATATAATATTATGACTCCTAAAGGTAGAGGATCTGCGTTGACTTTCAAGCATGTGCACCAACTCACACATGCTATCGTCTCTAGAGTTTCAAACTCATCACCAGGGCCTGTTGCTCTTTTTGATTGGCAAGCAACCGCCACAGCTTTTCCTAAACAATCTCTCAAGGAAACGTGTATGGATACTGCTGCGGTCCATGATGCTCATTGCTGTTCAATTGGTTCCGTCCAGCTCTGGGTATGTGCTCTTCCAAAGCATCTGTATAGATGTCGCCGTAGTTACCACTTGTTGCCACGACCACCCTAAACATTTGGGAAAATGAATCACCAAAGAGGTTCACAGCCGGCATTAAGTGTGTTTCGTTTCGTCCGATGAATCGCTCCTCGGCATAGATCGTCGACATGAGAGACCAATCCACGACAGTAGACCATTGACTGTCGTCTTGTCGCGTCACCAGAGATCGACTGGATGCATCGCTATTACAACACGCAGTAGAGTTCATCAGTGATCTGAAAAGAAGGAGGCAGACCTCAACACATTCACTCAAGCCACTTACCTCAAGTTGCCGCCAGGAGATCCATAGAAGTATGGCGCTGAGAACGAAAAACCAGTCAAGGAGGTCGGTTCCAAAACGTCATTCACGAAACTTGCCATCCCCCCAGCCAACACGTCGATGTCACCAGATGCTAAGGCAGAGTATTGGTCAACATCAGAGAGGCTGACAAAATCTATGTTCCTGTCGACTTCTGCAGCGGATTGGCCAACATTAGATGCATTGGCGTCGATTTTGTCCGCGAACACAGCAGTAGAAACAACGCGACAGAAGCTGACGTCGAGCCCACTCCATTTCTGACTGGTTGTGTTGAACCTCCTAAACCCGGTGATGTTCGAAGGCAAGCCGCAGCGAAGGTATCCGCGGTCACGTATCGTCTGAAGAGTGCCGCCCTGAATAGGCCCAGGTCCCCGTTCTTGAATGTCACCAAATGGGAAGGAGTAGAGCAGACCGGTGGATCCATTCAGATTGAGAGAATTTAAGCCTGTCCTGGAAACCAAACCGTCCAGATGACGAGAGAAAAGCTCGCCATAATTACCAACAGCAGCAATCGCATCTGAAAACATACCTTCCCTGAAGTTACCAAGCTCGGGCGTTGCCCTGAAACTGGCTGCTGTGGTTTGAGTCACAACAAGGTTGCGCAACATCTCTGCGCGGTTTGTGCCTGACAATGCGATTGCACCGCCGCCAGCGAGGTCAGCAATGGCTTCTGACAAGCCTAACTGTTTTGGAAAAATAGACATGATATGTCCTTTCTTAGAAGCTGTATTCAGCCGTTACGATGTCAGTCAACTCAACATTAAATCCGAGATTAGCAGCGTTGACCGTTACCGCAATTCCCGTGTTCGTGATTCCGCCACCTGTAGCTTGAACGCCGTTCACATAAAAATCCACAATGCCAATCGGCGTTAATGC
>JAVCKV010485319.1:0-11789 GCA_032274145.1 Herpochondria borealis | reverse complement strand
GTGGGCTTTCTTACTGTCCATCCAGACATAGTCCCCTTAAGATCCATAGGTATGAACACAACCTCGAAAACACCCCAACCCTAAACACCCTTTTAACGCGTAAAACACAATTTTAATTTTAACAACGGCTACAGAGCCCCACACATTGAATCCTTCTACATACAGACTAATACAGACACTGCGGATACAACCATCAAATTTGTAAGGCAGTTGTTGCCTTGTGGCGACGGCTAGAGCTACCGATAGCGCCATTGTCGATCATTTTAAAAGCAACGAGGAAATTCGCTGCTTGGCTCACCGGTGATCAGTGCTCTCAGTCGCACAGTTTTAAATCTCGTGGTAGGAATCCTACGTACGTGCAACGGTGCACCAATCAGAACTCCTCATAAAAGATCCAAAACGTACTTGAATCGACTGAGTCGACCCTTAACAAACAACAAACTCGCCCATCACCACCCACCACCACCGCCCTTTAAACCCTCACTCCTTTACTCGACAAGGAAAGAAGCAACAACAAGCCCACTACACCTATCCGACAACAGACTGCACCACTCTAAAGCCTTGCTTTGGAAGTCTGTCGACGGAACAAGCGTACGAAGCTTTGAATTGAATTTTTACTTCAATTAATAGGATCAGTCGGAATTCTTGAGTTGATTAAGAAGAACGGAAGTCTAAACACACTACAGACAGCGGAATTCAGTTCCTTTTATCCAATAATCGAGATCGGACTCTTCCCAATTAGAAGAATCTATCGAACGATCGAACGACAGAAGGATTCCTTTAAAAAACAAACACCAACAAGCTAGCTTCAAAGGAGCCATCCTACTACCTCTTCCCTTTGAACACACACTCTAAAGGAACGATCGAACGAACGAAAGGAGCCCATCTACTACCTCTAGCCTTTGAACAAACACTTCAAAAAGAAAGGAGCCCCTCTGCTACCTCTAGCCTTTGAACCCCACTTCAAAACAGTATTTCTAAAGCCACAGCAAAGGCAATTAGAAGACTCAAACACCTTGCAGGTATAACAAGTCTCCCTACTGCTGCTTTGAATTTCTGTGCTTTGAATTTGAGTTTTCTTTGAACCATCTTTCAAACTCAACCAAAACTACAGTATACAAGCCAGCACCTCTAATAGCCCAATCTAGAAGCCCTCTACAAATCTAGGACTTCTACCCGTCGATCAAGCCACGCCCTCTGTTCCACGCCAGCCGATCATTCGATTCCCGCGCCAGCCGTCCCACAGCCAGCCGTTCCCACAAGCCAAGCCAGCCGAACACTCTTCTCTGACTTAACTGCGACTGAACAGCAAACATCCATTTAACAACTGGAATATTGACTGCGCACCGCCACTCTCCACTGCGACTGAACGGTATACATTCAAACCCAGTTTGAAATAATAACCGCGCACCGCTCCAACAGGACTGTCGTATACTCTATCCGGTATAAAAACATAACCTCCGGGTCAATTTTACAACCCTTGGGTTAGAATTGAACGGCACCAGACACGGCACTTTTCCACCGGCTGCTTTCGTTTTTTCACCGGCCAGTTTGATCAAGATGTCCGAACCCCAATCGGCAAACATGATAGCTCCGTCACCCGACGGAGGAGCATCCAACAAGGCCTTACCACCATCTCAATCGACCCCAACACCCTCCCCTGCAGGTCACCCCCCTATCACGCCCCAGATTCCTCAGAAGACAGCGCCCCAAACAGAGGATGAGCTAGGTACCTCATCAGATGTGCACATGGAGACGATGAGCCCCAACAGGAGCACCGCTGGAGAGGCCCACAACCGCGAACAGGAGGCTTATACCCCCAACGCCAGAGAACGCAAGAAGTCCAAAAGCGACACAGAGAACCCCACTCGCCAGGAAGAGCCGGAAGCAACTAGGGACAACTCAGCGGCAGCCCCACCCCCCGAAACTCCCCAAGGCCACACACCCAATGAAAGTGATGCCAAGCAACCAGCTCCGCCTGATGCCCATACCAAAGCCACCGGGGGCATCCTCAAAGCCACGACTGAAACTCTCTCAGACATTCACAAAGGCTTGCCACCCCCACCTATCATTAACAACACAGCGGCACTGCAGCACACGGCGACTTTTTCCCCGGACTTGTGCCAGTGGACTCTAGACCCTACCAAACGACCCAAAGAGGCGTGGACCAAGACCTACAAATTTCCCCACAAACATGAGAAGGCGACCCCATTTAACGGGGAAGAAGAGCCTGGCAGAACCATTTCGGACCAGAGCCTCCTCATGCACCAAATGTTAATTAAACACGGCTTCCCTGACAGCGTGGCCGACCCCGAGAAAGTCAATCCAGGGCTGATCAAATCATTCGTGAGAGACACACACAGAACTCGAGCAGATGCCACATTCAAAACGGTCTCAGAAGCAGACGCGGAAAAGATTCGGACATTCGCTGTGAAAATGGTTAAGACTCCACCAGAGCAATTTGAAGTTGTCCTTAACTCAATCCCAAACCCAAAGAAGCTTTCTGTCAAGGGAACAATCGCGGCAATGTTCTGGGTGGGAGTCAATCTCCTTTATGGAGCCATCTGGAAATTTGAGAAAGGCGGCCTTGAATCATTTGACAACACAGTGAGAGATGGTTCTAAACCAGACCCTCCACTAGGCCCGGCCACCGATCATGTGCACCAAGCAGGGGCAGGTTTCCCAGCCACAGGGCTCAGGCCCAATGGATCCACAAAGGTCAACCCATACGCCAAGGACAAGTCCACCATCGTCACCACGTTCTTCATCTTGAAACTGCCAAATCTGACCACGATAGAGGGCCCGGATCGAATGAGGAATCAACAAGCCGTGACAATCGAATCAACCAAAATGATGAAAGGGGTTGCTGAATTCTTCAAATTTGCAGATCCCTCAGCGTCGATTCAAGGCATGACAGACCCAGAACAGGCCCCTGTCAAGGCCATTCGGACCTCCGACATCGGCCTACAACCAGCGAACTTCACTTTGGCAAAAACTCAAAAGTACATGAAGGACTTCTATCACGCCAAGTCTGCTGCCCAGATCAAGAAAGGCTACACTCAAGCCCGTCTCAAAGTGTGCCACAAGATCCCGGCGGAAGAACTGTTGGCAACCTTCTCTGCGTTCCTGGATCGAGCCAATAATGACACACGCACTGAACAAGCTCATTTGCTACTGGACATCTGGAAAGACCCCATCCAACACATGGTGCAGAAGCAGCAAGGATGGCTGCTCCTATCGGTCCCCAAAACATGCAACTCTCAACACCTCACCGAGGCGGCCCGCTGCCAGCTCAAAGACACACAATGGAAAGACCTCGAATTTAACATTGTGAATGGGGAAATACAGGAATCCTCCATCAGCCTCACTTACAAACAAAGAGAGGCTCAAAAAAGTACAGCTGTGATGGCTTGCATTGTGATGGGACAACCAAAAAATAGGGATGAGATCCAGGACGCCTTTGCCTTTCTCTATGCCTCGGGGCGAAAAATGAACGAATACCCCATGAACCGCCAGTTAGGTTTTGTGCCAGACATCTCCTCAGAAACAGCAGACCCTCAGATGCAAGGCAGAGACATTCACAACAGGGCCATGACCAGACAGCAACGCCACTCTGAGAAAATGGCAACTCTGGAATACCCATATGCCGAGGACTTGACAGGGTCACGCATTGGGGGCACAGGGCCCAACCTTCTGGAAGCTCTCATGGCAGTTCGAGCTCCGGATAACTCAGACGTGGGGCTAATCACCGCAGTGGATCCCATGGCAACCAAGAGAAAAATGCTGGTGATCACCTTCAACCATGAATACGAGGCGTCCATCAAGAGCTTATTCGGGGCTGCAGTCATTGTAATGGAAAAACGACACGGACCAGAGAGCGGAGACTGGTTCTCAATAGATGGAAAACTAGATGTGGCCAAGAGATATCAGAAAAACAAAGATGGCAAACTGATCTCCGCGCTCGCTGGGAGGATGGCTGTCCTTGGGGGCCTACTGGAAAAAATGGAGGTGTCTCAAGAAGAGGAGCTTGAACTCCAACTGATCCACGATGAAAGAGCAAGAGCAGGCCGACTCACCACATCGGACAACATGATTGACATCAACGAGGTTGAATTCAGTGCAGAAGAGACAAAAACAAATCCCATCAATCAAATAATCCAACCCTCCGACTCTTCCATCAACACAGCACCCACAGTGGCAGCATCAGTTGGGTCTTTGCAGTCAGCCAAAACAGTCAAAGGAGGTGAAGATGCATCCCTAATCTCAGGCTTGTCAGATAACTTGGGCTCCCTGAACACTGCTCCCACAGCACGAGGGGAACCGACCGGAAGCCACATTGACCCGATCGCAATGAAGGATGTTGCCCTGGGAGGACAGGATGACATGTCCGTCATCACAGGGGCGGGTTCTTTTGCAACAGCCAAGACAATGGGGGCAGAGGAAGAACCGGAACTGCCAAACTCGGAACCATCTCAGCACCAACCACCCGAGAACATAGACCTGACAAAGACCGATGATGATGAAGACGAGTACGAACTGTCTTCAGGGGAGGAAGAAGAGACTTGTCCCATCCCAGGATGCGACTTGCCACAGTCTGAGGAAACCGAACCCTGCTTCAACCTTGAACACTGCCGCAAGGAGATCCACCCCTCCTGTGCCGCCAGAGTCCATCAGCAAAGCAGCGACGCCGCCCACTCCTTTTGCTCTGCCTCTTGCAAACAACAGAAGGAGGCAGAAACCCCCACGATGGAAATGGGAGTGTGCTTCCTGCCGGGATGCACAGAAGACCTCACGGAACCGGTTCAATGCGCAAGACCATTTTGCACCTCATTGTGCCACGAGTATTGCTCGGAAAAGCACCACTTCAAGAGCATCCAAACACCCGACGCCTTCTTCTGCAGTGAACAGTGCAAGAAGACAGACTCAGGCAAAGGAGTCCCGTGCTGCAACGAGGGGTGCACCATGCAGAAAGGAGTGGTCCCACCAGAACTTTGCTGGAGCCCGAAATGCCGCAATTGGATCCATGCCATTTGCGCCAACAAGCAGGGATTTCGGAGCAAGGCCAACCCTAGGCGTTACCTGTGCAGCACAGCCTGTAAAACGAAAGAAGACACCGACACTGGCATTGCTGCTGCTTGCTTCTCTCCCAAATGCAAACACCCACGCGAACAACGAACCATGCAATGCTCTCTTTCCTCCTGCAGACGGTTGCTGCATGAAGGCTGCCAAGCAGGATGGACAAGTGAAGCGGATCCAGCCCAAAGAGAACCCATCTGCAGCATGGAGTGCGCTGAAATCCACAACAGGATCACCAGGGAGTTGAGCAACGCCGCTGCAGCGGCCAAAAGGATGGCATTGCAGAAGGACGACGAGGAGGATGATGACGCCGGGTTGGTTCAAACCCCCAGGGCTCCCAGACGCTACCCTTCCAGAACACCCAGCAAATTCAAGACCCCACCTCCGCCAAAAAATAGACCCCCCTTCAAATGGTGCCCTGCAGCGGGCCAACTCGGCAAAGACACTCGGAGTCGTCTGGTCAAGACCTTGAAAGACACCATGACCATTCCCACCGAGCAGCAGGTCGTGTTCTCTCCCAATGATGCGTCCTACATTGTTGCAGCTGCACTCAATCTCCACGTGGGTCAACAGAAACAGCCTTCTGACACCTTCCCCCAGACTTTCACTGGCCAAACCCTTGATTCAATCAACGGAATGCTGGATCCAAAGGAAAGAGCCAAACCACTCTACCACAAGCAAGCTCCCAGCAGCCCCCCAGACCCGAATAACGAAAGCAGAGGGACTGGAGGGGCCGGGATCTAATGGCCCCAGGGTCAAGTGCCAGCTCAAAGCCCTCCGAGGCTGAGCACCGGCACTGGAAAGATGAAGGACTCGGAAACAAAATGATAAATATGAACACATGGAAAGACAGATCGGTGCCCAAGAAAAAACGGCGCATCAAACACCCACAACCTAACACACCAAAAAACCAACAAAAATCGTCCCCCAAGCTCGCGAGAAACACCATCGAACGAGCCTGGAAACTGCCAATGAACAAACAACTACCAAACTATCAACACCATTTGGCACCCACACCACGGGTGCCACCACCCATCCTGCCCCCAAAAGAGCCTCCACCACCGGAACCTCCCCCAGGAGACACAACACCCACCACACACACAACACCGCTTCCTCCACCCGAGCCTCCACCCCAGGCCCAGCCGACACTTCTGATGCACGACCAAAGATGGCCTCGATCTTCCGAAGCCACTGGAGAAAGGACTCTTCCAGCGGTCATGGGCTGGGAAACTGCTCAAGCCCAAGACTGGATGGCAGACATGGACGCCTGGGATTCACCCACAGCACTGGAAATCGAGAGCATTCAAGCCGCCACTCCAGCCCTGAATTGGCATGGAGAGGAATGGCAACCAATTGCAACCCCTCAAACCATTGACTGGGCAACGGACCCACTTCAGGATCCCACAGATGTGAGGGCTTTCCCAGCCTATGATCCAATGCAACAACCCGTGATGGACGAGCCCCTTTGGAAATCACGCCAACACCAGTACGGCAATGACCTGCTTCAACTGAAACCACTGCAACATGTGCGCGTCATCATGCAAAACCTTCAGAGATTGCCGATCATTAAGTCCGCTGACCGCAGCACTCAACTGCTGGAGAACCTCAAACTTTACCAACCAGATGCAGTGCTGCTCAATGACATAGGCCTTAACTGGTCCAACCTTCCAGTTGCAGAAGGATGGGCTGAGAGGGTCCACGAGGCCAGATTGCAGCCTTGCGACGCCCGTTTCTCCCACAACACCCACGACGCTTCAGGGGAACAGGTGCAATGGGGAGGCACGGGCATCCTGCTCTTCGACGAAATGAAACCAAGACGGCTGGGACCCATGGGAACAGACCCAGACAACTTGGGCAGATGGACCTCAGCCCTCATCCAAGGAAGAGAAGGCAAAACTCTCCGACTCGTCTCCGCCTACCGTCCAGTGAAAAACACAACGGACGAAGGCTCATCGTACCAACAACAGCTTCGCTACTTCAGGAGCCGATCAGAGACAAGGGAACCCCGCGACATGTTCGACATCAACCTCAAGCATCAACTGCAGGAATGGATGGCTGAAGGAAACCAAATATTGCTAGGACTCGATGCCAACACAGACATAAGAAGTGGCAAGTTTAGAACCATGATGCACGAACTCGGCATGAAAGAGGCCATCCTTCAGCTCAACAGACCTCATTCTCCCCCTGAGACCAACTACAAGAATGGCAATCGCATGCCCATTGACGCCATATTCACAACCGCCGGAATCCAAGCCACCCAAGGAGGCTATGGCCCCTACAACTCAATCATGGCATCTGATCATAGACCACTGTGGCTGGACATCTCCTTCATCTCTGCACTGGGTTTCAACCCACCCAACCTCCACAAGCATGACATCAGACCAGTGAAGGCCTCCGACCCACGGTCTGTCAACAAATTTAACTCGTGGGTCAAGGAAGGCTACAAAGCAGAACATAACAGTGTCCCAAAAAACACGGCCTTGTTGCGCAAACTCCAGATCGACGGCTCCAGTCTCTCCGACATCATTGAGCTGCACTCAACTATCCTGGCAGACAGCGACAGGATCAAGCGCCTAGCAAGCAACCGATCCAAACAGGCGTGCCTCGGAAAATACGCATGGTCACCTGAATGGCAATCCTACAAACTGCCAGTGATACTCTGGAAGCTCATGGTCAAACGGTTCGACAAAGACAATGGCAGGGTGCAACCACGATACTTGCAGAGGCTGATGAACAAATGCAATGAACCCAGAGCAAAACAATACACCAAGGCCCAAGCCTTGCAGCGGCTGAAACAAGCGGAAGACTTATTTGAGGAGGCTTGCAGCAGAGCGTCCACAATGCGCAGAGAGCACATCATCCAATTGGCGAAAGCACTAGCCAAGAAGAACGACACATCCGAGGAAATTGAAATGAAAAAGCTCTCCCAAAAAGCCAAACAGAGGAAGAAACACAAACGCATTCGCAGGGCCAACAAAAAACCAGCTAAGGGCCTGGCCCGAAAACTGATCGAGACCACGATGGTCGATGGGGTCCAAGTGGAAACAGTGCTAGAAGACCAACCAGACCTGGTGAGAGCAAGCGCATGTGTCAATTGCTCCAGATTCACCTCCTGTCTGGACTGTGAGTTCCTTCATGGCCAACTCCTGGCAGACATTGGCCTCCTCTGCGACGGCCCAGGGGTGGCTCAAGTCATGGCAGGGACCTACCAGCCACCACCAGGCACTTCTCGCTACGAATGTGTTCTGCTTCAACAGCTTGCCATGCCTGACATTGTGAAAGACAACCCACTCCCAGAGCCATCAATTTCACTGGAAGCTCACAAACAGGGATGGAAGAAACAAAAGGAGCACACAGCAGGGGAACCCACATCCCTGGACTTCTCCCATCACATAGCTGCCTCTTACGATGACTACCTAGCCGAAATAGATGCAACCCTGAGATCAGTCCCCCTGGAAGAAGGCTTCTCTCCCCAGGCTTGGGAAACAGTGACCGACTGCTCCATCCCGAAGAAGGCCAATGTCCTCCTAGTTGAAAAAATGCGCACTATTTGCCTCATGGACCCAGCCTACAACATGAACAACAAAGAATATGGTCGGACACTCATGGCCAATGCGGAAAAATTGGACCTCCTGGCAGACGAACAATCCGGCAGCAGGAAACAGCGTCGGGCTGCCGAAGTGGCCCTGCAAAAAGTTCTCACCATGGACATCCTTCGACAGAAACGACGGGCTGGATACTTGTGTTCAAATGATGCCCTTCAATGCTACGACCGGATTGTTCACAACGTGGCCATGCTTTGCATGCTGAGCAAGGGGGCCCACCCAAAAGCACTTCAATCATTGTTCGGAACACTGCAAAATGCCCAACATGCAGTGATGACTGGCTATGGAGTGTCTGAACCTCTCTACGGAGGCCAGGAAAGAAGAGCAGCTGGCAAACTCCCTCTGCAAGGAGTGCTTCAAGGCAACGGAATGGGACCCTTCATTTGGGCCTTCATCAGTTCAGTTTTGATCGGGTGCATGCATTCCATGGACTTTGCCTCTGTGCTGACAGGCTGTTTGACAGGCATGGCTATCACACTGGTGGGATATTGCTTTGTGGACGACAGTGATTTGGTGTCCACAGCAGAGAACAATGAGGATTCCGCGTTGTCCATGCTTGAAAAATTTCAAAACACGGTCGACGCTTGGGAAGGACTTTTGAGAGCCACGGGCGGCGGATTGGAACATTCAAAGACATTCTACTACCTCATTGACCACAAATGGGACGGCAACAAGTGGAGCTATCACTCAGCAACGGATTCCCCCGCAGAGGTGGATGTGAGAAAAGCCGGCTCAGACGAACGGGTTCCTCTCAAGAGACTGGAACCCCACGAAGCCAGCAAAACCTTGGGCATCTACATGGCAATGGACGGAAGCCAGGAAGCCCAGGCGGAATATTTGCGAGAAAAAGGCATAGAGTGGGCAGACACATTCAGAACCAGCTCGGGACTGGAAAAGAATGATGCTTGGGAAGGCATCCTCACCACCATCATGAGTTCCTTCAAATATCCAGCAACCGCCACAACCCTCACGGAGCCACAATGGAACGACACAGCCATTCCGGTCTTTAAAGTGGGCCTTCCCAAATCAGGCATCTCTAGGATGTTCCCAAGGGACGTTCTCTTTGGACCCTTGCTGCACCAGGGCATGGGAGTGATGCACCCATTCCACTATCAGGAATTGGAGCACCTTGAGACCATCCTGAGAACAGGAAACCCAGGCAACACAACCGGGGCCATGCTCCAGATCAGCTACGAAGAAATGCGCCTGGAACTGGGACTCCCAGGCTGCGTGACAGACTGGAACTATGAGAAGCTCCATTCCTGCGTGACAGACAGTTGGATGAAAACCGTTTGGAAATACTGTTGGGAGCACGAAATGGACTTGATTGACACTCTCCCAGAACTGCCGCTGGCAAGGGAGAACGACAAATTCCTCATGGAAGCCTTTGCAAAACAAAACTACTCCGCAGAACAGATGCGTCAGCTCAACCTCTGCAGGTGCTTCCTGAGAGCAGTGACCCTAGCTGACATCTGCTCTGCAGACGGTCGATCCATCACTTCCGAAGCCTTCACAGGCATTCAGGCAGCCCAAACTTGCGACCAGCACGAATGGCCACGGCAACCAAGCAGCTTGAAGGAAGCCCACTGGACAATGTGGAAGAAGGCCCTCAAAACTTGCTTCCTCAGGGAAACACAAACACGCTCCCTGTGGATGCCACTGAAAGCTTGGCACAACGACCCAGCCACCTTCTGGCCATGGATGCACCGGGCAGCAGGAGACGCCCTCTACAAAAGGGTGGGCCCATTGTGGGAGGAACACATCAACCCCTGGGGAAGAACCCGCAAGGGCTCATCATTCAAACCCACTGGAACCACGCTCCAGGACCTGCCACAGGGATGCAGACCAGCAACGGTCACTGACCTTTTGAGCCGACGAGGCACCGTCCTCCTCGACACCTACAGCACTCACGGTTTCACTCCCACCGCTCCACCAACCCCACCACCGGCAGATCTTGCAGCAGCACTGGAAGCACTGGATGAGCCATCTCAATGGGCAGTGGCCGACATGGAATTGGGACAACGAAAAGGCACACAACAAGGGGGCAACGTTGCAGCGGCCATCATGAGAGGAAAAGGAAGGGCGGTGACAGACGGATCCTACAAACACGGCCACGGCACGGCAGGCTTCTGCCTTCATGGAGACGAGTCCAACAAGGCCATCAGGGGCAAGAACGTAATCCCTGGCAAGCACGCCGAACAGTGCGCCTACCGCAGTGAACTTGGTGGGGTAGTGGGAGTCATCACCATGGCAGAACTCTTGTGCCAGCAGTTCAACATCACTTCGGGGTGTTTGGAGGTGGGACTCGATGGAGAAAGCGTGATCAAGAAACTCATGTCCCCCCTGCGGCCCAAACCAACAGACCGCCACTACGACATGCTACTGGACTGCAGCACACGGATCAAGCAGCTTCCCATAGACATCAAATTCCGCTGGATTGAGGGACACCAGGACTCCAAACACGGCAAGGACCGCAGGCTCGACTGGTGGGCTAAACAGAACATCCTCATGGACCATGCAGCCAAGCAACACTGGAGGAAGACTCACACTTGTACCCCCCCCAACCACAAGTTCAAACATGAACCCTGGGCCATCACCATCAAGGGCGAAAAACTGTCCTCTTTCAACAAGGAAACCGTCCACGAACAGATCAACTCCACGGCAGTGAAAGACTACTGGTGCAAGAAAAATGACATCACGGAGGAGGTGTGGGAGGACATTGCCTGGAGACCTGCAAAGATTGCCATGAAGGAACGGCCGCTGGGCAAGAAACGCTACCACGGCAAGAATGCCACCAGCCACTGTGCCACTGGCCGCATGATGAAACGCCGCAAGGAATGGACCAACAGCAAATGTCCAAGGTGTGGCCACCCAGACGAATGCACCAAACACGTTTGCAAATGCCCGGACCCAGAGGCCAGGAAACAGTGGAATGCATCCTTGCTAAGCCTGGAAAAATGGATGGACTCTGTCAACACCGACCCCTTCATCACCAAACATGTTCTGGCTTTGCTCCGCTCTTGGGTGAGCGATTCACCCAACCCCACACCCAGGGGCAGCTCCAGCTTGCGCAAGGCTCTCCAGGCCCAGACCGACATTGGGGGGTGG
>JAVCKV010485209.1:0-11791 GCA_032274145.1 Herpochondria borealis | reverse complement strand
GCTTGATCCCAGCGATTTGCTCAAAGATGAGGAGCAGTACCCTGATGCTGATCAACAAGAGCGAGCTGAACGTCTGGTGTATCGCCAATGGCAAAGCACATCTATCAAAGCTGCTTAAGGGGAAAATCGTTGCGCTGAATCGTCGTTTTAGTGCGGCTGAGCTTTCACGCGCTTTCAGAATTCCTCTTGCCACCTTGTCTTGCAGGCTCGTAAATTGCCTTCAGCGCATCGTATTGATCTTACTTGCACGCTTTACTTTTTTTATATCACAGTACTTGTGCGCACTTGAGGCTAAATTACTTCGAGGAAAGAAAATGAAATGTAAAGGGGAAAATTAATTCTACACCATCTTCACTCAATCCCAAGTGATGACCAATACTAAATCTCTTGTAAGGGTAATAAGTAAAGCCAGCACCTATTGAGCCTTCATAACTTGATGAGTAATCAAGAATAGTAAAAGCTAAGCCGCCCGTTAGCGAAAAATTTTCATGCAGAAAATATTCGAATTCGCTAGCAAAAGCGTGCCCATGAAGACTCACACCACTGCCGTGCATGTTGCTTTGATATTTAAAAAATCGTGTTTCTAGGTCAAGATATAAGTCTTTATTAAATTCAATAATATACCCAAAGCCTACAGAGGCTAGCTTAAAATTGTAGGCGTTTGAGCTAAAGTTCAACTTCGCTAGAGACCCGGCAGCATACATGTTTTCACTTGCCATAAGCCTGCCGCCTACTCCATATGACACACCCGAAAGAGGATCATCAAAACCGTTTAATTAAACCCTCCAGCGCTTTTGTATGGCCTTGCAAATTCCAATTTTTATTCACATTATAAATGAATAATAACACTTAAGTAGCTACCATCAAGTGTCATTTTTGATTCAGCAACTGCTTCGGTTTCAATATCGATGATCATTTGACGATAACCGATGGCGGCTTGAAAAAAATCATTAAAATTATAGCCAATTTCAATATTTATATCTTCAATTCGGTCATCTTCAAAGCTTAAAGCCATTGCTTGTGTAGTGACTTGCCAGCCCATAAAAGGTAATTCAAAGGCTGCTTTACCATAGATCATAGGTATGCTGCTTGATTGACTAAAGTTATATTGCGCGGCGCCTTGCTTTAGCTCATATTCGAATTCAATCGCTTTGACACCAAGACCGAGATCAAGGCTAATCCAGTTGTCGAGCAATTCATAGTAAAGTGCGGCGTCTGTATGGCTCATATCGTAGCTGTAGTTAACATTGCTATTTGTATTAAAAGAGGCATTCCCAATATTGACAGCTGAGCTAAGGGTTTGAGCGCCTTGGTAGCTTATATTGTTCATTCTCACCCATAGATTTGGTATCAAGGGGATGCCGTGTTCGAATTGAATGCTGAATATGCCATGTTGGTCTCGGGTGCTAGAGTCATCCGAAAAATTATCAAAAAAGCCATTGCTATCACCATTGCCAAATTCGCCATCAAGGTGAGCTGACCAGTAGTCAGCTTCTACATAAAGACCAAGTAGGGTATCGGCGTGAGATATTTGAATGAGTCCAATGCAGCTTATAAGGAGTGGTATTGTATAGTTTTTTTTGGTGAGAAGATGTTGAGTTACAGTGTCACGTGTTATCATAATTGCTCCCTGATATTATAAAGCGGTGTCCATGGCTTTCAATTGAAAGTGGTTTTTTTTCATCTGTGCGTTGGCTCAAAAGTGCGTTAATAAGTTGGTAATACGTATTTCTATTGAAGCGAGCCCAAAGAGAATGCCTCACTTTTACATAGGGTAGATATGGCGATTCAGGATGAATGCACAGTGGGTGTTGAGAGTTAACGAAGAGAGACTCTCCAAGGTTGGTGGTGCATTTCATGACTGAATTACCTTGTATATTGTGCCAAGTATAATCAATAATTGTAAATGGCACATCTTCCACTGTAATGCGGACAGATTCATGAGGTGTTTTTAAGCTGTATTGAGGCTGTGGATCTCCTGGAGTGTAGTTTTTTACTTCGCACCAAAGAAGTTTGCTCAGCATATGAACCAGTTTTGGTCGACGATATGCTGATTTTTGGTGTTCGTTATCGATTGACCACCATTGGCCTTGAGCATCAATAAAAAGTGGTAATTTGCCGCAATCTTGTGGGTTCCAGCTCTCCAGAGGGTAGTTTTGACCCTGTGGTAGAGACGCTAGCTCGCTGGCAAGTTGAGCAAAATCAAGACGTGTGTCCAAGCGATTAAGCCTCCTTTGACATCGTGAAATGATCTGCTGGAGTGGCTGATTGATTGACAGCCCCGACACTTTTTTTGGTGATTTTATTCATCAAAAGATGTAATCGTGAAAAAAGTTCAGCTTGATTACTGGGGTGGGTTTGAGTATTAGGGAGCATTCGCGTTGGTTGAATTTGTCTATCAAACCAAAATTTGCCAGAAAAGTGGTCTGATGCTCGGCTTATTGCAAGCCAAATTGCAGTATCAGCTCCTTGAAAAGGCGTTCGCAAGATTGGTTTTGTGACTTTAAAAAACTGACTGAGTGATTTTTCGAGCCCTGGCGTTTGCACCCAGCCAGGATGCATGGCATGAAAAACGACTGTATGTTTGTCATATAGCCGTGCGGTGTGTTCGGTGATGTCGAGTAGTCCTCGTTTAGCTCTAGCATATGCTTTAGCGCCACTAAATTCACCTTCAGTTGAATTCAAGTCATCAAGTTGAATGCCTTGTGTAAAAAGCCCGCCAGAACATATATTGATCACTTTTGCTGGGGGCAATGTGCTTTCCGTGCCCCTTTTAAATTCAAGACTTGGTAATAATATTTGAGTGAGCGTAAAAGGTGCTAATAATAAGACGGCAAAATGACGTTCAAAACCCTCAGATGTTTCTTCTCTGGTGTTGATTAATTCACCTGCATTATTAATAAGCACATCAAGAGATGGAAATTCTTTTTTGATAGATTGAGCGACTTGTAAAGTTTCTTGGATCTGTGATAAATCGGCAATATAAGAATGAATCGTATTTTTAAATCGTGCCTTAAGTTGCTGAGCGAGCTGATCAGCTTTTGCCTCAGTACGATTAATCATGATGATTTCAGCACCTACACGAGACAGTTCTACAGCAATTTCACGGCCGATGCCAGAAGTACACCCCGTGAGGACTATTTTTAATCCAGTGCAGTTCATTGGCAAGGGTTGTAAGTTTTTTTTGCTACGAAAGAAGCCAAATTGAGTGAAGTTAATAGCCGCAGGAAGAATGGCTTGATGGAGTACTGTTGATGAGTTCTTAATACGACCAGAATGAGCAAGAGGAATGAGTTTTAGGTTTCTGACGGCTTTGTCTGCAAAGTATCGTAGAATTCGTTTACCAAGCCAAATCGATACAAAATTTGGATTTTTATAGTGTAGTGTAAGCTTGTATTCAAGCATACTGTGAGATGGATTGACCAAGTCTGGGCGAATAGAAATATGATCATAGATTATATAATCTTGGCCTTCGCTTTTGAGGATGAGCTGAGATGGGGGATTGTATTCTATGATTTCATAGTGGAATTGTCGTGTACTTAAGCCTATTTTGAACTGTAATTCGAATGTGCTGCCTTTGCCGATAGAGCCGTCTTGCAATACAGTAGCATCCGTGACGCTTGGATCCCAGTTACGTGTTGAACTAAAGTCAGCAAAATAGTGAAATAAGGCCTGAGGCTCAAGAGATAAATGCGTTTTTGTGTTCCAAGTAATAGCAGGTGTTGATGTGTCCATGAAGAGCATCCTGTATCATATGTTGTCATTAAAAAGTTGTTTATCATAAGTTGAGCGCGAGCAATACTCAAAGTATTTGAGATAAACGCTTTGAGTATAGGTGTCAATGAAGCGCTCACATGAAGTGTATTGATTATAATTGATTGTTTCCTGATCGTACATTTATATTACTCATATTTCAGTGTTATAGTGCTCTATTGATAGCATTATTGTTGTGGCTAGTTTATTCAGTCGCTGGCGGCTATTTGGAGTAGTTTAAATGACCTTGTATTTGGATTAATGAAGGTGTAATTTAAGTGTCTTATTGTGAAAGGAGTTATTCATGTCCGTCTCTTCTCTATTGGTTGATCAGCAGCTTGAGCAAGCTCTGGCAATGCGAGATACTTTTAATCCTCAGCAAAATGAGATCCTTTTTGAGTCTTGTCAAGCATCCTTAAAAGCGTTGAATGCAACGCTTGTTGCTCACTATTATACTGATGCTTCGATTCAAGCACTTGCAGATGCCACTGGTGGTTGTGTATCAGATTCTCTTGAGATGGCACGTTTTGGTTCACAATCTGATTCAGATGTTGTTGTTGTTGCTGGCGTGCGTTTTATGGGTGAAACTGCAAAAATTTTGACCCCTCAAAAACGTGTGATTATGCCGACTCTTGAAGCCACATGCTCTTTAGACCTTGGTTGTCAAAGTGAGGATTTTTCAGCGTTTTGTGATCAACATCCAGATCGGGTTGTTGTGGTTTATGCGAACACCTCTGCTGCTGTAAAAGCCAGAGCACAATGGGTTGTTACATCAAGCATCGCGCTTGATGTTGTTGATTATCTTGATGCTGAAGGCCATAAGATTCTTTGGGCGCCAGATCAATATCTTGGCGACTATGTGCAAAAAAAGACAGGCGCAGATATGCTGCTATGGCAAGGAAGTTGTGTCGTTCATGAAGAATTTAAGGCCAAAGGTATTCTTGATCTTAAGGCAGTGTACCCACATGCTGCAGTGTTGGTTCATCCAGAGTCACCAGCTGCCGTGATTGAGCAAGCTGATGTTGTTGGTTCAACGAGTCAAATTATTGCAGCAGCAAAAAATTTGCCAAATACTCATTTTATTGTTGCAACAGATCGGGCTATCTTTTATAAAATGCAGCAGGCAGCTCCTGGTAAGGTCTTATTGGATGCACCAACTGGTGGTCAGGGGGCAACATGTCGCAGTTGTGCGCATTGTCCGTGGATGGCTATGAACTCATTGCAACGGTTAAATACAGTGCTTCAGCAAGCGCTGAGCGCACAAGCGAATGAATTTTGGCCTGAAGAAGTGAGGCTTGATGATGAGCTTATAACTCGTGCCCGCTTACCGCTTGATCGAATGCTTCAGTTTCGAACTCTGTAATGGTAAACCATAAAATGGATGGATCTTCCTAAAGGAGATCGTTATACTATTTGTATTCGTCTCTCTTCAGAGGCGACGTTCACTTAACATGATCTCGTTTGAGAAGGAATTTTAGTATGTCAGAACCACAGACTCTAACAACATTGGATATTATCAAGCAGCAAATTTCAGATCAAGCCGTTATTCTTTATATGAAAGGGACGCCACAATTCCCGCAGTGTGGCTTTTCATCGCAAGCTGTACAAGTTTTAACACAATATGACAAACCTTTTGCTTTCGTTAATATTCTTGAGCACCCAGATATTCGAGCAGAATTACCAAAATACGCACAATGGCCAACATTTCCACAGCTTTGGATTGAGGGCGAACTTATTGGTGGGTCTGATATTATTTTAGAGATGGCTCAAGCTGGTGAGTTAGAACCTTTAGTGGTGAAAGCAACCCAAGCTGCTGAGCATTAAAAGCGCTTCGTTTTAAACAAGCATTTTTAATCTTTTTGGAAGCATTGTACGAAGCATATCTCTGTGACGTACTTCTAGGACAGGCAAAAATCGCATGAGCGTCCAATAGCTTGCTGTATATACAGTGGCGAGTATACCAAGTGTTGGCCATTCTGATAAAGGCAGTGTTCCACTTGAGACCATCAGATGAATCGGAATCAATGGGACAACTGCTAATGCTGCCATCAAGCCAATGCTCAAAATCATTCTCCATGGAAAAATAGCTTGTAGCGATACTTTGAGACGATACGAAATTCCAATTAAGTATCCAAGAACGATGACCCCTGTTGCAAACACTGTTGCAAATGGCGCGCCCCATAAACCATAATATTTTACAAGCCCAATAGTCCCAAGTATATTGGCGGTTTCTGAGGTTGCAGTGACCCAAGCCATCATTCCGGTTCTCCCTATGACGCGTACAATAACGTTGTAGGTTGATACGCGAAACAAGATACCGCAAGAGTAGATCTGGAATATGGGGATTGCCTGCGCATAGTCTTTACCATAGAGACCAACAATCAAATATGGCGCAGCAAAAACAAGAAAAAAGAAGCTAGGGTACATAAACGTTGTGGTTAATGTGATTGTATCATGCCATAGGTTGAGCAGTGTTTGAGCACAGCCATTTTTATATGATTCAATTAACTGAGGCATCATCAGATTATCTATTGTGTTATTGATCATGCTAATAAGAGGGATATCCATAGCGCCTCTTGCGTAGACTGCAAGGGTTGCTGGATCAAAAAAGTTACTGACAATAATTTTATCGCCATATCTGGCGAGTTCAAAAATACCTTGTGATAGTCCTATTGGTAAGGAATATTCGAATTGTGCTTTCACAGAATAATTTGTGCCTTCAAAGCATTCATTATATGAAAAGGCAGTTCGAATAAGCAGTACAAGTACAACTGTAAATTGTACTGCATGAAAGGCACAGAGGCTGTAGAGAATGGTAGTAACATCACCTGTTAAAGTAGCAGGGATGAAAATGACAAAGAAGAACGCAATGTTAAACACTGAGTCGGCAGCGATAAAGCTCCTGATCTTATCAGCTGCAATCATTGTAGGTTCGAAAACAGCCAGTGGTATTTGAAAAAAAGTAATCACAGCGACAAGAAGTATGAAGCTATCAAGGCTTGGATTATTCAGGAGGGTTTGTAAATAACCTCCTGAAATAAAGATCCCCAAGCTGACAAAGGTTGCAATTGTAATAGAGATGCTTATCGTGGTTAAGATAAGCTTTCGTTGTTGGCGAACTTTTGGTAAGAAGTAGTAAATACTATGAGGAATACCAAGCATAAATGACCAAATGGCCACGTTTGCAATGAGTTGGACGTGAAGATATGTGCCATAATCACTTTGTGTGAGAAACCGAGTAAGCACGACACTAAGGACAAGTATACCGACTTGTTTAAAGGTTTTGCTCAAAGTTGTTAGGAGGAGATCTATACCTAGTTTCACAGTTGTCTCGGCTTTGTTTGTTAATGTATCTGGGTTGAACCATGCTGCGTTAGCATACCAAACAATAACCCAATATGTCTTGGGCTGAGCAACTTAATTTTAGTGTTCAATAAGATCTTGAGTTGCAATAGGGTCAATGACCTCCGGTATTCATTTTATTTAATCAAGCCTGATCAAGAAACAGCCTTCTATACATATGCTGCTGTGGTCTCTTTTGTATTGTCTTCATTGAGCGCAAAAGAGATGGAGTACACTATACTCTTTTGAGGGATGAACCCATCAAGGAGTATACTGTGTCGGCATCAAACATTAAACCATTGAGTTCATTTCAGTCGTTTCTTATAGACTTATCGTGGGTGTTGGCTGAACTCAAGCGGGATCAATGGATCTCGATTGAGGATGCCAATCTAGTGGCTAGCACGCCATCATTGCAGACACAAATTCATTGGCATCCTTTACAGCGCGTTGCAGATCTACAACTTCGTCGTGAAGTCTTGCCTATTGTCATTTTGGATTTACCGTTATTAACCAAATGGCTTTCGCAAAAATCTGGCGCTCCGATCTATTCGATAGATGCGATGAAGGTTGATGTGCCTGCGATTACACAAGTTATGTCGTATCAGTTTGCTCGTCGTCATGGTATTTTGGCGGTAGAGGTCAGTGACACTGAAATTGTCATTGGGACTTGTCAGCCATTTCATACAGACTGGCAGCAAGGACTTGCACAAGTTATTCGAAATAAATCTTTTCGTCAAGTGATTGTTGATCCAGCAGATCTACATAAATTTACGTTGGAGTTTTATAATTTAAGTAAAAGTGTTGCGAGTGCAAGTACATCTCCAAGCCAAATGAAAACGAATAATTTTGAACAATTATTACATATTGGCAATGTGACAGCTGCTGATGCAAACGATCAGCATGTGGTTAAAATAGTTGACTGGCTTTTACAGTATGCATTTGATCAGCGTGCCAGTGATATTCATCTTGAGCCTAGACGAGATGTTGGCCGCCTTCGTTTTCGTATTGATGGCGTATTGCACGATGTGTATGAGCTTCCTTCTGTTGTCATGTCGGCTGTGGTGAGTCGAATTAAAATTCTTGGTCGCTTGAATGTCGCTGAAAAACGACGACCTCAAGATGGTCGGCTTAAAACAGCAACTCCAGATGGTCAAGAAACAGAATTACGTTTAGCAACATTGCCAACTGCTTTTGGCGAAAAGCTTGTGATGCGCATATTTGATCCTGATGTTTTAGTTCGCTCCTTTCAAGAGCTTGGTTTTTCACCTGAGACTCATAAAATTTGGCAGTCATTTGTCGCGAAACCAAATGGAATTGTCTTGGTTACAGGCCCTACTGGTTCTGGTAAAACCACAACTCTTTATTCAACGTTGAAGCAGTTGGCTCATAGTAGCGTTAATGTGTGTACAATTGAAGATCCGATTGAGATGGTTGAGTCTAGTTTTAATCAGATGCAAGTTCAGCCTCAAATGGATTTAGGGTTTTCTGAGGGGTTGCGCGCTTTGTTACGACAAGATCCAGATATTATCATGATTGGTGAAATCCGTGATCTTGAAACCGCTGAAATGGCAATTCAAGCCGCATTAACAGGTCATCTTGTGATATCGACTTTACACACAACTGATGCAGCATCAGCGGTGACTCGATTGATTGATCTTGGAGTAGCACCGTATTTGGTGGCGGCCACTGTCAATGGCGTTATGGCACAACGACTGATTAGAACCTTGTGCCCAGAGTGTAAGAGTCAAGGCTCGATTACTGAAGAACAGTGGCGATTAATGACAGCACCTTGGAAAGCCAAAAGGCCGGATGCAATCTGTAAGCCAGAAGGGTGTCTCGCCTGTCGTGGAACTGGTTATTTTGGCCGAGTTGGTGTGTATGAGATTCTTCAGCTGTCTCATGAATTGAAAGAACTTGTGAGTGAAAACTCAGCGATTGATGTGATTCGCCAAAAAGCGTTCCAGCAAGGGATGCGTAGCCTTAGGCTTGCTGGTGCGCAAAAAGTTGCTCATGGTCTTACCACTGTAGAAGAGGTGCTACGAGTTACGCCTTCGGTGTCTGCAAAATAAAGGTTGCAGGTCCTGAATTACATAAATCAACATCCATATTTGCACCAAACTGTCCAGTAAAGACTGGTCTGGTGAGTAGTTTTTGGCATTCTTCTGTAAATCGATTAAATAAAATTTCACCAATATCAGGCCGAGCAGCACGAGTAAAGCTCGGTCTATTGCCTTTTCGACAATCAGCAGCGAGTGTAAATTGAGGGACTAGTAATAAGTGAGAGTCGGTGCATTCTTTCAATGCGAGATTCATTTGGCCGTGTTCGTCACTGAGGATGCGTAAATGAACAAGTTTGTGAGCAAGTGGAAGAGGTGCATCTGCTAGGTCACTCTTTTCAGCGCAAAACAATACCATTATTCCTTGATTAATACTGGAAATGGTTTTTTGAGCGACAGTGATGCTCGCATGAGAGACTCTTTGGATGACTAAAATCATAATGCAGTTTCTCTTTGAGAGTTGTGTGTTATTGGGCTAATTTTATGTGCAAAACGAAATTGATCAAAAAAATGTACATAAGTAAGCAGGTTATCAGTCAGCATAGTTTGTAGGTTTTGTGTGTGGTTTTTTTCGAGCCGTTGCTTGAGGTGAAGATATTGCGGCATGAGCATGTCCTGATGGGACGATGTGAGTAGAAGTGATGGCAGTTTTTGTGCTAAGTGCTGTGCAGGTGAGGCAATACCTTGAATTGCTTGACTTTCTTGTTTTCCTAAGAATATGTGTGCTAGTCTTGATCGCCAGCCTGTAGCACTAAATGGTGGTTGTTCTAGATCATAGATTCCATTTGAGAGAATACAGGCACGCATGTGCTGATGGCGAAAATTTGTCTCCAATGTAAATGTTTCTAGAAGGTATGTTTGTTCAAGGCTGTTACAGTAGTTCAGTAAAAGAGTAGCCCCTGATTGAAACCCATGTAAAAAAAATGCTGGTTCAAAGTTATAAACGGATCTTTGTCGTAAGAGCCAGCGTAAAGCAAGGCTCACATCTCGCAATTGTATTTTGTAGTCGTATTCTGGTGCAACTCGATAGCTTATCAGTGCAACTGCATAGCCTGCATGAGTATACGCTTTTATTTCCGCTTGGAGTGATATTCTGTTGAGACTACAGAAAAATGCCCCTGGCACGATGACAATGAGTGGTAATTCATGTGTAGATCGTGGGCGGAAAATATCAATTGTTTGTTGTTCTTGGGCGCCATAGGATCGACGAGGAAAGACTTCAACTGTTTCGCTGAAGCCAATACCGTCATATTGCTTTTTGTGCCATAGGGACTCATATTGCCTATACCCTTGAAGTGCAATTGATAGAAGATTTTTTTGCATAGAAGGACATCCTCTTAATAGCTGTTCCAAAGACTCAAGCTCTACAATGACTTTATTTTAGTCCAACTTCAATGTGTGATTGGTTGAATATGCCTTTTTGGTCGATTTTTAATCTATTTTAAAAATCTTACCTATACTGAGTTGAAGAGTAGGTTAATGCCTTATAGGTGTTGTCAGTTATTTATGGTTGCTCAGTCAAGGGATTTTTTATGACAATTTTAAATCGATTTTTAGGTCAAAGCCTAGGTTTTGTTTGTTTGGTTTTTGCTGCCTGTGCTCAGGGCCAAAGCTTTGGTTATCCTGAAATCGTTGCACCACAAACTGATGATCGGTTAGAGGAAATTAGTGGCCTTGCACCGGCACATAGCCAGCGAGATTATTTTTGGGCCATTAACGATGGCGGCAATGGTTCTCGTTTATTGTTACTAGATGGCAATGGTCAGTATAAAGATGAAGTCAAGTTAGAACAGCTTGGTAATCATGATTGGGAGGATTTAGAAACTTTTCGGTACGGTCACCAAAACTATATTGCGATTGCGGATATTGGAGATAACTTTGCACGGCGTCAAGTCTATTATGTTCACCTTGTTCCAGAACCAAGTATTTCAAGTCAGGGTGTGATCGGTACAGTGGCAAAGACACGTATTAAAACAATAGCATTTCAATATGAAGATGGGCCTAGAGACGCTGAAGCGTTGGGCGTTGATCTTGAGAATAATCGAATTCTAGTCTTAACAAAACGAAATACGCCGCCACGAATGTATAGTTTACCACTTGAGTTGAATCCACAACGCTTTGTATATCGAGCCTCTCATCTTATTGATGTTCCAGAGCTTGGAAAGATGTCACTCTCTGGTGGGTACCTCTCTCAAACCTTGTATGCTGGAATGCCAACAGCAATGACTGTTCTCTCTGCATATGGCAGTCAAAGAAAATCTGCAACGACATCTTTAGCAATATTAAGTTATGGGTCTGTCTGGTTGTTTGAGCTTTTGAATCAAAAGCCTATTTCAATTGAAGAAAAATATTCAATTCAGCTGCCAGCAATGCCTCAAGCAGAGGCATTAGCGGTGGATTCTACTGGTGGATTACGAGTTATGTCTGAGGTAACAGGTTCAAATATGGTTAGAATTCCTAAGTTGCTCTAAGTCAGCGAACATAATGAGCGTAAACAATGAACGAAGCAGATAAGCGCCGAGCTTCCCCTCGGGTGAAGTGTCGCTGGCACGTGATGTGTGTTACTGAACAGAAGAAAACTTTCAATGCAAGAGCTATTAATGTATCTGTATACCTAGTGAGAAATAACATTAAAGGAT
>JAVCKV010485099.1:0-11791 GCA_032274145.1 Herpochondria borealis | reverse complement strand
CGCGACATCACTATATGTATAAATAGATCATTTATAAGCTAAAACAACCGTTTCTTTTTCTTTCCCAGATGCAGTAAGTAAAATATCCCCAGCTTCAGATTGTAAGGTGACATATCTAAAAATCTTCTTCTTATCTCTTTTCATCAACCACTGAACAAATCCACCACATAGATTACAAACACCGTCAAACGCAATGATTGGATGTGACTGAGATAAACCTATAAGCTCTGATTTAGACCATTTTTTCATTACTTACCTAACAATTTGATATCAAATATGTTGTTTGACTTTAATTTAAGTCCACCTTTATACACTCTACAAATTTATGCAAATACCTCTTTCAACAAGTCATCTATTTTTGAGATTGTTTTTACTTCTATAGGCAGGTCATAAGATGGTTCATCTTTATAATTATATCTAGAAACGAATATCACTTCGAAACCTAGTCGTGCAGCTTCATGCACACGCTGATCCACTCTACTTACTGGTCTAATCTCTCCAGATAAGCCTACCTCCCCCGCAAAGCAGATGTTCTTATGTACACTTATATCCTCTAGCGAACTGATAAGAGCAGCTACTATGGCTAAATCAATAGATGGGTCTGAGACTTTCAATCCTCCCGCCATGTTTAGAAATACATCGTTTTGCCCAAATGCCAGTCCACATCTTTTTTCTAAAACGGCAAGCAACATCGATAATCTCCTAAGGTCGAATCCAGTAGCTGATCGTTGTGGCGTACCATATATAGCGGGTGTTACGAGTGCCTGAGTTTCTATCATTAGTGGCCTTAGCCCTTCGATAGAAGCAGCAATAGCACTACCAGATAGTATTTCATTATTTTGAGAAATCAATAATTCGGAAGGGTTCTCTACTTCTCTTAGTCCTGTCTGATCCATGGCGTAGATACCGATCTCGTCTGTCGACCCAAATCTATTCTTTAACGTTCTTAGAATTCTATACGAGTAATTTCTATCTCCTTCAAACTGAAGAACAACATCAACAATATGTTCTAATAATTTCGGACCAGCAATAGAACCATCCTTAGTTATGTGTCCTATTATAAAAATAGGGATGTTGGTTTCTTTCGCAAATCTCTGAAGTTCTCCTGTACATTCTCTTACTTGAGAAATACTACCTGGAGTACTATCTAAAAATGGAGATGATATCGTCTGTATAGAATCAACAATTATAACACCAGGGTTTAACTGCTTAGCAGCTTTGAGTATCGAATTTATATTTGTCTCAGCATATATATAGCTGTTTTGGTTTTTGATTCCTACTCTATCCGCGCGCATTTTGATCTGCTCTTCACTCTCTTCACCAGATATGTATAAAACCTTCTGATCCGTTCTTGTAGCGAACTGCAACAGTAGAGTCGACTTACCAATACCTGGCTGTCCACCAATAAGAATCAATGATCCATTTACGAGACCTCCACCAAGGACTCTATTTAATTCCCCATCAGGTGTAATAATCCTTGGCCTATTCTCTGTTATAACAGCATGAAGTTCTTTTGGCTTATTTTTTAATTTAGAATCATCCTTCCATACTGCACTTTTTTCTTCTTGCTTTGTCGGTTTTTGTAAAATCTCCTCGGTAAAAGTATTCCACTCATTGCATGAAGTACATTTCCCCATCCATTTTGCAGATTCGAAACCACAGTTACCACAGAAAAATGCTTTTTTAATTTTAGCCATCAGTTGCTTTCTATTGATCAATATTCTATATCCGAATGAACTCTACTAAACATCGAACTAATCACAAGATGACAATTAATGATCATATAGCTATCATGAAGTTTCAAAATATTTCATCCAGTTAGGTATTAAATACCAATATCTACAACTTTCATTTTAAAACGAGCAAACTACATAACATAATGAATTTCAGAATATTAAAACATTCTATCTTGTTAATTTCCAATTAAAACTATTCTTGTTAAGAGATATTTGTGACTTCTTAATCATTGCTTAGTCTTAATGGCGTATCCAACAAACAGGATACGTACTTATACTAACCTTACAAAGGATAAGATTAGTAAAGTAAATTGTTTTCAATTGGTTTTTTGGGGTTATGCGGGGCTTCCATTAATTTGGTTCCCTGCTTTTTTCACAAAAAAATACTGTTGACTAATGTTATTTAGATATCAACTTAAAAAAGATCATAAAATATGTGACCTTAATTTAAAAATGTAGTCTAACTAATATATTCGGAAGCGAATACAATAAAAAGATAAATATAAGGCTCTCAATAGTGAGAGTAAAGATGATTGTTTTCAATTGGTTTTTTGGGGTTATGCAGGGTGCTCAATTAGTTGAGTCCCTGCCTTTTTAAAAACTCATAACTGACACTTCGCGTAAAATATAAAACATTTCATGCGATATAGAGGAGCAATTATTACCTTGACTAAGTATTAATGAAATAACATTTCATTAATTATAAAATATAAGCTTCCCTCGGGAAGTAAAGACTGGTTTTTTGGGGTTATGCAGGGTATTCATTCATTTGAATCCCTGCTTTTTTTTGCAGTGAATCGTAATCAACTTCAATACTTCAAAGTTCAATATTCATTGAAAAAAGCAGCTACAAAGCTCTATAATTCAATAATTATCAGCACCTTACGAAAGTTGCATTTTAATCTACTACTCTATACCATGTTTGTGTTCTTCCCAACAGAGCAAATCCAATAAACCCTCTTACATTTAAGGTATTAGAATCCGTAAGTTCCATTTTACATTTATACTCTTTCCCTGAAGCCGGATCTAATATCTTACCACCCTCCCATTCTGTATCAGAATCCTCCTCTAGGTTCCAAATGATTTCCATTCCCTCTATTGGTTGATCTTTTTTAGATCCTGTACATTCTGAACATAAAGTAATTTCTGGGTTGATTAGTTTTGCTACTTTTCCATACAGCTTCCCTCCTTTTTTATATATCTCGACGTGCGATTTCACTTTACCATCTTCATCATCTATAGTTTTCCATATTCCTACAGCAGACTGAGCGTTGATTGTTAAAGTTGCTACACAGAAAAACAACATCGATAATAGGTACTTCATAAATTCTAGTTTTATTTTTTTAATCTCATAAAAGTAAACGTTCAAAAGGTTAGTTTTAGTTACAGAAGAATAAAAGAAAAAGAAATTTTAGTGAATATGATACCATATATGTCAATCTTTGACTAAAATTTCATCTTAGGAATGATTCAATTAACAAGCATCACAACTTAATTACTAACTCAATTATGAGACCATTTATAATCATATTTTCACTTTTATCCTTTTTATCGATTTCAGCTTTTGGACAAGTAGAAGTTACAGGAATTGTAATTGATCAAAATGGTGAAGCCCTTATTGGAGTAACGATTATTGAAAAAGGAACAGAGAATGGGACTATATCAGGTATCGATGGAAAGTTTAGATTATTAACAAATAAAGATTCTTTAAAACTTAGCTATACCGGATATATTTCTAAAGTTATCCCCACTAATTCAAAAGGAATAAATCGAATAGTTCTTTTGGAAGAATTTCAAATGACTCATCAATTTCACTCAATAGGGATAAACGCACAATCCATCCTTTTTGAAAATGAAAACGTAACTACATTACCTAAAAATATAATAGAAGTAACTAGTCCAGGAAATACCAATGAAGTACTAAATAATATCTCTGGCTTACATATGCAATCTGGAGGATTCAATACCAACAAACTATCGATCAGAGGTATAGGAAGCACCTCACAATTTGCCACCTCAGACGTGAAGACTTTTTACAATAACATCCCTTTGCATAATAGCATAGGAGAAAGTGCGATCGAAGATCTAGGACTTCACATGGCAGAGCGCATAGAAGTAATAAAAGGAACAACTGGAAGCGAATACGAAGCTGGATATGGTGGAGCAATAATTATCAAAAATAAAAATATCAGATCAGAGGAAAAGACGGAATTTTCATCAAACAATACGTTTGGTCAATGGGGACACTTTACTTCTCAAAATCAAATTTCCATCGGAAGGACGGATAAAACGAATTCTCACAATCTGGCAATATATCATTCACTCGTAACAGATAATGGATATAGGGAAAATAATCAATTTGATAGAAACAACCTTACAGTGAATTATACTACCAATAGAGCTGGCAAACTCAAATTAACTGGACTTCTTAATCGTGTGGACTTAAAAGCATTTATACCAAGTTCATTGAATAAGGAAGATTATGATAATGAACCTACTAAGGCAGCCTTTACATGGGGTCAAGCAAAAGGAAATGAAGAATACAATCGCACGCTTATTGGTCTAAATCTTGACTACACATTTGATTACAAAAGATCAATGTCACATACCGCATATGGGCAATTTTTCGAAAGCTCAGAGCTAAGACCTTTTAATACTATAGACGAATCTGCAGTAAATTATGGGCTAAAAGGAAAGTTTCAATACAATCGACCGGGTTATAACGAAGTCTTTTCAATTGGTTATAGGGTCCAAAAAGAAGGTTATGATTTCGAACTCTTTGATACAAATGTTGACATAAAAGGGACACAATTTGAGGACGGAAATGAACAAAGGTCAATATATGAACTGTATGCCAAAATAGATGCTGCGATAAATGAGAAGTGGTCGTATAAGCTAGGCATAAACACTCAGTATGCGAGTATCGCAGCTGATGAAAGCAATGTACTCGGCAAAGCTTTCATACTCCCTGAAGCAACGTTCACTTATCGATTTTCTGGCAATGTCGCAGAACCGTTAAACCAACGTTCGAACTTAATGAGCAAGTTTTTAAAGAGCCTAAGAGCCAACACTCTTATCTATCTTAGAGGAGGGAGAGGAATCAATTATTTCAGCCCACAGCAAGCACTACTTCCCGATGGTCAATATACCGACAGCTTACTCCCAACTTCTGCATGGAGCATAGCGCTAGGCAGCAAGGGAATACTTCTAAAAAACCTACAATATAGAATAGAAACCTATCAAATGTGGGCCTCTGATCTTATCACAACCGATAGAGATGAAACAAACCAGCCTATCAATACAAATAGCGGAAGTGCAACATATAAAGGATTAGAATTGGCATTGAAGTATAACATACTGAGTAAACAACAGGATAATGATTCTAATAATTCGGGGGATGGCATCATGATAAAATCAACATCATCAGTGCCCATCTTATCCATTGTTCTGCAGTATAATCTAATGAATAACCAATACGCTGATTTCATTGATAATGAAATGGAGTATTCAGGAAATACAATCCCAGGAACCCCAACTCAAACAATCTCTGCCATTTTAATTGGAGAACATAGAGGATGGTTTGCGAATGTCCGTTACCAATCCATAAATGCATATAACATGAGAGATGATAATTCGATATTATCTGATTCTTACCAATTGGTAAATGCTATGGCTGGATACAAATGGAAAATCGGTAAATGGCAAATCTCACCAAGGATCGACATGGCGAATTTATTTAATGAAAAATACGCTTCCATGACCTTAGTCAATGCTTCATCTTTCGGCGGTAATCCTCCTCGATATTATTATGCAGGAAGACCAAGGAATGCAATGGCTAGTCTCAACATCAAATACTCACTTTAGTACTCAAACACATTATAACCTTTCACAACATATTAACGATTAATTCAAAGGAGGTTGTTACTTTTGTGGCATGAAAAAATTACTTATTCTTATTATTGTACTGTCTGCAAGTATAATCTCGCACTCAGTATATGGACAAGCCAGCAAAAAGTTTATCCAAGTCAATAGAATAAGTAAAGACGACAAAATCAATATAGACGGATTTCTCAATGATGCAGCATGGACCAAATCAGAAATAGCAACTGATTTCATACAGACAGATCCTGTTTTTCAAGATCCCGTTTCCCAAAAAACAGAAGTGAAAATTCTATATACTGATAGAGGTATCTATGTAGGTGCGATGATGTATGATACCGATCCTGGTATGATCCTCAAAGAACTATCACCTAGAGACCAAAGGGGCAATACCGATTGGTTTGGTGTAGTCTTCGATACATATCAAGATGGATTGAATGGATTTTCATTTAATGTGACAGCCTCTGGAGTACAACAGGATATAAAGATCGCAGCCGGCAACGAAGATGCAAACTGGGATGCCATCTGGGATAGCGAAGTACAGTTCTTAGACAATGGCTGGTCAGTGGAATTATTCATTCCGTACTTATCACTAAGATTTGCAAATGCAGATATTCAAAACTGGAATGTACAGTTTATACGAGAAATAAGAAGGTTTCGAGAAAATGTGTACTGGAATCCTGTGAATCCAGCAATCGATGGTTTTTTGAATCAAGCAGGACAACTAGGAGGTATTTCTAATATAAAATCTCCAGTAAGATTATCTATCACCCCGTTCGTCACTGGATATGTAAATACGGTAGGCAACCCTAGTATCAATCAAGCGACAGAAGTAACACCAGCATATACTGGAGGAATGGACCTCAAATATGGTATTAATGATGCATTTACCCTTGACATGACCGTTGTTCCAGATTTTGGTCAAGTGATTTTTGATAATGAAGTACTTAATCTTTCTCCTTTTGAAATACAGTTTGATGAAAACAGGCAGTTTTTCAAAGAAGGAACAGAACTTTTTGATAAGGGAAACTTGTTTTACACAAGAAGAGTTGGTGGCAGACCTCTCAACTATTTCAGTGCTTTTAGTGGTTTACAACAAAATGAAATTGTAACCGAAAATCCTTTACAAGCACAGCTTTACAATGCAACCAAAGTATCTGGAAGAACTTCTTCAGGAACAGGACTAGGGATATTTAATGCAGTGGAAGGAAAAGAATATGCAGTAATTCGCAACACGGTGTCAGGAGAACAAAGACGTCTACAAACAAATCCACTAACCAATTACAATGTAATCGTAGCAGATCAAAACCTTCCTAACAACAGTGTGGTCACTCTAATAAATACGAACGTTACTAGGTTTGGCGACGACTATGATGCAAATGTAACAGGAGCCTTCTTTAGTCTAAGAAACAAATCACAAACATACGCGCTCGGCGGTAAGGTTGCTGTAGCAAATCAGTTTTTCGAAAACGAGACAAATACTGGACACACCTATTCTCTTAGCGCTGCCAAAATAAGTGGTAACTGGCAAGCTGAGGTATCCTATAATGAAGAATCAGATAATTATAATCCAAATGATTTGGGTATACTCTTTAGTCCAAATGAAAGAGCAGTATATTCTGAAGTATCATACAATCAATTCAAACCAGGAAATGACAAAATCCAAAGATGGGAAATAGGATTGAGCCAGAATTATGATAGACTATATAGTCCAAATAAATTCGTGAATTACGGTGTCGGCCTAAGAGGATTTGTATTATGGAAAAGTAGAAATGCCATAGGTGGAAACATAAGATATGAGCCATTCACCTCATTCGATTATTTCGAACCACGGACGAGTGATTTTTCAAAGTTTTATGAGTTTCCAACATCATTTTCGGCAAGCGCTTTCTTTTCTTCTGATTACAGGAAGACTTTGGCTCTCGACATAAGAGGATTCTATCGTAAATTTGGCGAAGAAGGCAGACAATTCACCAATATAGATATAAGTCCTAGGGTAAGAGTCAATGATCAATTATCTTTTTTCTTGACTACTAATTACACTATTTCTAAGAATGAGAACGGATATGTAAACACGGCATTTACGCTGCAGGAAATCGAAGGGATCACTGGTAATGATGTTATGTATGGCACAAGAGATCGATCAACATTTGACAACAGCCTCAGGGTTCAATATATATTCAACAATAAAATGTCTCTCTCTACGAGAATCCGTCACAATTGGGACCAAGTGCAGTACGTCAAGTTTAGCAGACTAGAAGATAATGGATCACTAACTGATCTTGCATTCGATGGCAAATTTGACAATGGGCAAGATATATATGATGTGAATTTCAACTTCTTTACTCTCGACTTGAACTATACATGGAGATTTACAAAAGGTAGCGACATCATAGTAGTATGGAAAAATAACATAAGTGGTAGTGATCGAAATTTTGATAATAATTACTTCTCTAACTTTTCGAATCTATTCGACTATAGACAAACGAATAGTATCTCCCTCAAAATTGTATACTTCTTGGATTATGATAGTGTAGTGAATGGATAATTATTCACCCATCCACTACAACTTCTTATCTTTATCTTGTTAATCTCCTTTTCCGAATGTAGTAATCTCTTATGACTAAGTTAGCTTAAAGCTTAATTAGCTTAGTAACGGCTAAATCATCACCAGTGGAACTTGAAACGCTGACAAAATATGCTCCACTTTCTAAGTCTAGTAGATCAATTCTTGCCGGTCCATTGAGCGTTACTTGTTTTATCAACTGTCCGTTGATATCGTATATAGCTGCAATTTCAAAATTTGAGGAAGCGCTTATATTTACAAAGTCATAAGCGGGATTTGGATATACATTAACCTCGTCAATATCTTCCGCCATTCTGACAAACTTAATATCTGACAACTCTGTCTTACCATCAAAATCTATTTGCTTAAGCCTATAATAATTAGAACCAGTAGACGGATCAAAATCAATATATTCATATTTAGAGCTCTCATTATTTCCGTAAACAAAATCTAAAACATCCCAATCTGTTGAATTCCGACTACGCAATATTTCAAAACCATCGTTATTAATTTCCACCAAAGTTGCCCATTCTAACTTAATCGTTTTATCCTCTTGATACGCATCAAAATAACTAAACTCTATTGGTAATATATTATTTAATAATTCTATATCTCCGTTGGCATCAAAAGGATCAGACCATTTTTCATTGATATATAAATCAATTCCTCCCAGCGTTTTGAGAAAGGCCAATAATTCATTTTTTTCAGTATCCGTCAAATTTAAGTTTCCTCCATTTCCTTGAAGTCTATCGTCTAGATTATTATTATTGTTAGGAATGTCATCATAGTGGTTGATTACATCCATCAATGTAGATAAACTTCCATCATGCATATACGGCCCATTCTCCGCGCCTGAGCTATTGACAATATCTCTCAAACTAGGAGAACGAACATTTGTGAGGTCAGTACCTCCACCGCCAGCCACTCCGATCACACCGTTGTTATCTGAATTTGGATCAATATCAAATTCTGGTGCTCTGTGGCACCTATTACATCCTGTATCGTTGTTACTCATGTATAATGCTTTTCCATTATTTTCTTCATTAGTAAAATTGGGGAAATCAGTATTATTATTTCCTACTTGCCCTCTCCCAACATCGTATTTGGAATCAAAAGATTGCATACTTCTCACAAACTGAGCCATCGCATTCTGCATTCTTTCTTCTGTGATTGTCTGATCACCAAAAGCAAGATTAAACAATTCATTGTAGTAATAAATATCGCCAAGTTTTGAAATCAATGAATCAATATCAGGGTCTCCATCCGCTCCACTAAATCCCATTTCTATATGATCTTGGATTGGCATTGTTGTTTGAGTCTCAAGTGAATTGGCTCGTTCATCCCAAAAGAAATTTTCTTCTTCTCCAAACCTCGCATTTGATAATCTAGGAGAATGCCTACCCGTTAATCCTCCATCATGACCTACACTTTGGATCTCAGAATCCCCAAATGCTAAAGCTTGCTTATGGCAACTCGCACAAGAGACTGTATTTGTTAGAGATAGATTAGTATCATAGAACAGCACTCTGCCCAAAGTAGCAGCCTCGTCTGTTATTGGATTTGATTCAGGAGTATTGTCCTCATTTATATATCCTGGAATAGCTTGATTGCTATAATTGAATAACAAATTCAAATCAAGTGTGCCCGCAAAAAATATAAAAAAACACAAAATCGATATTATTACAATATAGTAGTTCTTCATAGTAGTGTTTTTATTTGTTTTAAAATGCTTGTATCTTCTTAAGACTACTTTAACTATTTTGTACTCACACCATATATTTTCTTTTTTAAATTATCTGATTTTAGTACATACGACCTATCGCATTTTGAATGTATCAACCTTAATTCAATAACCTTAATTTTTTATCTTTGTGACCTTCCTAATTCTTTTAAGTCTAAACACAGTAAGCAACTTACTATAAAGTTGATTTTTGACATTAATCTATTCAAAACATACAATATGAAACAATTCTTAAAATTCACTTTATTTACATTGGTGTTCTTAATTGGTACATCAACTGCAGCTTTCTCCCAATCATCAACTGCAACAAAGGAGAAAACAACCAAAACAAAAAGTAAAAAATCTAAGTCAAAAAAAGCTAAAAAAGCAAAAAAGGCTAAGAAGAGTAAAAAAGATAGTACAACTAGTAAAGCTTCAAAAGCTAAGAAAAAAGGGACTACTAAAAAGACTAAAGAAACAAAAGATACTGCAGCGAAGAAGAAAGCTACTTCAAGCAAAAAGTCTACAAAGTCAACAAAATCAAAAAAGGTCACTAACAGAGCTAATAAGTCTGATGACAAGTCAATAGGCAAAGATTCTAAAGGAAGAATGATTTACAAAGGCCCAAAAGGCGGTAAATACTACATAAACTCTAAAGGAAACAAGACTTACGTAAAAAAGTAAGTTTCTTTTGCAAAGATCTAAAATCGGTTGTCTTAAATGATAGCCGATTTTTTTTTGTTCTTATCTCAATATTTGGACTTCTTTATTGTAAGCATTTCATACTTAGTTTCGGAACTATGGTTTGAAGTTTCACCTACGTATTAGTATATCAATTCGCATTGCGAAATCAGCTTCGTATCATCTCTAACAAGAACTATATAATGAAGTATTTCTAATTTATTCCCGACCTTCTGTATACATATTGTGATAAGAGTATTGAGTCTTGCTCCCTTAATTAATCGATTCAAAAATTCGATTTCTTTTTTCTTTTCCGCTTTTCCAAAATGAAACATACTATCCAATAGAATGAAATCGAACTTATCAAAATTAGAATAGCTGTATATATCTTCTACAACTCCCTTTAAAGGCAGGTTTCCCTCTTTTGCAATTCTATTCAACTGATCGATTCCAACTTTAGAAATGTCAACACCCGTAACCTCATAGCCTAACTTGGCCAATGGAATAGTGTCTCTTCCTTGTCCACAACCTAAATCTAATAATGTTCCCTTATCGTTGATGTTAGTATAGAAGTCAATTAGCTCCGGGTATGGCTTTCCAAATAGTTCTTCTGTTTGGTAGTAGTTGTCATAGTTAGGGTTCATGGTGTTATTAAGACATAAAATTAATAATATAAATCACTAAGCTAGATAGCTAGTTCTTAACAAACAGTTTGATTACTCCTAATATCCCAATAATTATCAATACTATTCCAGCAATAAGTGATATCCAATAAAAGGAGAAAAAGAAAAGCTCATCTTCAGGACTGTAACCTTTAGAGTTATAGTTTTCAACTATTCTAAGTGGTTCTATGGTTGCATAGCAGATTACCAAACATCCAATTCCAAATAGAATTCGCATTATTGGCTTTATATCAAAATTTTGATTTTTCATGATAGGTTTTCAATTACATTCTTAGAAAATGGAAATTTTGACCAGAGTTTCGACTATCAGCTAAATTGTTCATGTAAATTAGTGATAGTGATTTTAGTAAAATTCAACAGATGGGAAACAGCAAATTTGATGAAGCGAACCATTCACTATATGGTCTAAAAGGACAGTGGAAAATAAGAAAGCAAAATATCTATATGAAATTTGAAAGTGGGAATATATTTTCAAACTGCTCTTTAATAGATGACTTTCTATTTGATCTACATATTTCTAAAACTA